>RJWM01007659.1:0-76840 GCA_004363535.1 Dasyprocta punctata | reverse complement strand
CTGGGTGGGGGCGAAGGCCTCCCGGTCCCAGGGAGCTGTGCTGGGCACCGCGCGGGAAACGGACCCGACCCTGGTTCTGTCCGCAAGCTCGGCCCAACAGCTATGCCTGCGGGACAGGCCCGGGCAGGTCCCAGGCCTACAGTGCCGGGAGCAACCCTGCTTGGCGGCGCGGTCTGCACAGGAGCTGTGGGATGTCACACGCTCCAGCCGAGCCGCGCGGCTGAAGAATGGAGCTGCCGTGCGCTCTGCACTCTGGTGGGTGGGGGGGGCCCAAGCTCTCCAGGTCCCTGCAGCTATGATGCTCAATTCCCCGGTGAGCAGCTCTGGGTTCCTGGGCTGATTTGGGCTGGGCTGCGTACCTCTGTGTCCTGCACGGCTGGCCGGCGTTTCCCTGAGGTTCGTGGCGTGCAGGATCGCGGGACCCGATAGGCCGGGTCCCGTGCACAGCAAGGAAGGGCGGCCTCCCAGGGCATGCAGGTGGAGTCTCCTCCTTTACTGGGTGGGGGCGAAGGCCTCCCGGTCCCAGGGAGCTGTGCTGGGCACCGCGCGGGACGCGGACCAGACCCTGGTTCTGTCCGCAAGCTCGGCCCAACAGCTATGCCTCTGAAATATCTATTTGTGACAGAAGAGTAGTAAGGTCACCAATTACAACTGTATTACTGCTTATTTGATTTTTCATGCCCACTAATATTAGTTTTATATAGGTAGGTGCCCTTTTATTTGGTGCATATATATTTATGATTATCTCTTAATGTTGTTATTTTCCCTTACCAAGTATATAGTGGCTTTCTTTATATCTTTGATGAGTCTTAGATTAAAGTTCACATTGTCTGAGAATAGTATGTATACCCCTGCTTTTTTCTTCCACTTTATTTTTAAATCAACTTGCCAGTCATTAAACTAGCATAGGTAACTTTTTTGTATGCACTTTAAATTTTATTCAAAACTGGTACTCTAAATTTTCTTGTGGGCTTATTCATTAAATGGTATCATTTTTGCCCCATTCTTTAGGAAATATGTTTCTTCCATTTTCTGGGCACACTCACAACATAGTTTCACTTTCTTCTTTCTTTGGGCTTATCAGATTTTTTGTTAATAGGAACTGTTCCATTTTGTTGTTGACTTCTTGAGAAACTTCACAGGGAGTTTACATTTTATTTTAAATTTCTTTGGTTCTACATCGCAGTATTGTTTGTTTATTATCTCATTTTATTCCATGACCTCCACTGCAAATACTTGAACCTGTTTTCGTTTACATGCAATCTGTGTCAGGTACACTGTGTGCACTAAACTAATCTGGATTGATGAAAATAAATAAGGAAAAGAAGAATGCCTTCAAAACTGGGGGAGAAACAGGTCACTACTTTCTTCACGGCATAGACAATGACATGGGAGCTTCTGTATGCCTGAACCTTTCACTCAGTGAACTTAATTTGTGTCAAATAGTTCTCTTGCAATAAAACATGATATTAATGAAAGCATAGCTAGAGATTATCCTATAAATGTAAAAATTCTAGTTACTTTACTGTCAAATTGCTTTCGATAGATATGAAGTAAGGAATGAATCTTAACAGAAACTTTCAACTTTTGATAGTCATAAAAATTATTAAAATTAGCCAGGTGTGGTGGCTCATGCCTTTAATTCCAGCACTCGGGAGGCTGAGGTAGGAGGAGCGTTGTGAGTTCGAGGCCGACTTGGGCCACAACATGAGCGAAAAGCTTGCCTGAGCTACACAGTGTGACCCTGCCTCAAAAAACCAGGGCTGGCAGTTTGGCTCAGTGGCTTAAGTGCCTGCCCTGGTAGGTGCGAGGTTGTGTGTTCAATCCCTGGTGCTGCAAAAAAAAAAAAAAAAAATTATTAAAATTGTACATTTTCCTACTCTACCAACAAAGATTCTCACTTAGAATTTGTAAAATGAGACTTGGTTGTCAATACTTTTAACACACAATATGCTCATTCAACAAATTTTTTAGTATCTGGTATACATATGTAAAGAAAATAGATAAAATCCATCTTTTTGTAAAGCTTAAAATTCAATGAGAAACTCTAGCTTAAGGATTTGCAGCACTTAACGGTGGTGTTTAATGCCCATAAACTTTCTTGATATTGTTGTTTGCATTAGGCTATTTAATACCTGATCATTTGATCTGACATTTTGACAAGGAACTATTTCGGTAAGATATAACTTATAGTGTTGATATAATCACTGAAACTTATTGCTTGATCCTGATTTTCTCCATAATTTTCAGAGCAAAATACTTGATCTGGATATTTTTTATTATAGAATACATTCTTTCAAGTAAGTGATTAATGAGATCTATGATGATGTAAAATAGGAGAAGCTTTCAAATCTATGTGTGAAAGAGTATTGCAAATACCTAATTGCAACACTAGAATTTAAAAAAATAAAACAGTGGATATTGATATAAATTTGAAAAAACATCTAACTTTGCTTTAACACCAGTTTATTAAAGAGAAGAATGTTTCTTCCTAGTTGTGCAATCCTTCATAAAGCCCTCAGAAAAAGATGTTACCAAAGCTCTAGAATTTTAGTAAATGTTAATATACCATTAGTCACATCAGACTTAATCACTGGAAGTCGAAGGCAAATTGTGCACAAAATCATGTTACACTAGGAAAGTGTACTTTTATAGACAAAAGGAATGATATGGTGCTCTCTCCACCAAAGAAAATGGCCCAAAAGCTGAGAAAGCATATTTGGTCCATAAGTATAAACTACAGTAAAGGGAGGTTACTCATAACTGGAGTTGCTTAATTCAAATACAATCACAGTGTCTATTGATAGCATTAATTATTATCAACAGAAGCTTTTGAAAGTTAATCTAAGGGAATTTGGGGGAAGCCGGCAGAACAGACTTGAGACCCATGTCCCAAGTATCACCAGGTAGCATGGGCCCTTGTTTTAGTGAAAACAGAAATTAAAGCTAACATGAATTTTCGGGATGAAAGCTTTAATTGGAAAGTAAGAAAAAAGTGATAAAGACTTTAGCTTGAGGAGTCAGCAAAGCTCAAATCAGGTCAGAGCCCAGCTTCTAGGGCTTAGCAGAAGTGGGCAGTATCCAGTTGATCATTATCTCAGTTGTTTCCACAGTTTTAGAGGAATCCTAGCTGCATAGGTGCAAGTTGCTCCTCATAAGATGAGTGTTTCTCCTTGAGGAAGTCTCAGTCATGTGAGGCTCTGCTTTTCCTAGAATCCAGGTGATTGTAAGTTGGAATTTATGATCTGGAGACTTCCGGCATTGCTCTGTTGGGTGGAAACTATCTGGAACTGAGCCTTATAAAAACTGGTAATCAGATAACCCTATGAATCCTGAGAATTACTTTAGCTACTCTTACATTGGTGCCTTCAGTCTTGAAGGGAGATGGGATAGACTAGGTGAGTTTAGGACTAGTAACTTTTCTTCTGACAAATTTTCCTAAATGAGTAACATACCTTTATCCAAATTTTAAGGAAATGAATGATAAAAAATGAATGTCAAGCCCTGTTCTACTTTTAGTTACAATAGGTAACTAAACCTATTCATAAGTCTAAGTGAAGAGTTACAGGTTTTAGTAAAAGACACTCTTAAAGACCCTGGTTGCCTTAGAAGAAAATACAAATTATGCTTTTAATAAATAACAAATTAAGGGCATTGGAATTTGTCCTTGGTTTCTATAATGCAGCAAATAACTCAAACTATGGTAAGAGATCAGGGCTTGGTCGAACCGGAAAAGCAAGGAGGCAGAATGTGTCAAACATCATAAAAATGCATGGTTAGTGGGTCGAGCCAAGAATGAAGATGTGCACAGAACACTGGACCAAAATGAGCCCAGGTGTATGTATGGTTCATGAGTGGAGTACATTGAACCAATCAGAAAACAATTTTCTCACTCCTTCTCTTGAATCTGGCAGTGTCTGGAGGATGCTGCTATTCACAAGACCAATTAGAAGACATTAATCCCAATCATTTATTTACACATGGGAGTTACCATTCAAAAGACACTGTTTCTGATTCTTTATTCATACACGGTAAGAGGCCAACTGAGTTTCCAGTGAGTTGATTATACTAATATTGTATTTGTGTGAGGTGGAGGCCAATGCAGACTCCTTTCCCTGTGCACTTGGGGCCTCCACAAGTCTTTTCACTGGCCCACTCTCCTGTATTTCTTTTCTGCCATCAATAAATGCCCACCTTTGTTGCATTTTCTGTATCTTACCTAATTCTTCTTTTGGGATACCATGTAACTGATTAAAAGACCCCTGGGACTGCTATCCCACAACAATACCGCCCTGCAGTCTCACCCGGTAAAGACATCACTGTCACTGCTACTAAGCATGGATATTCTGGATTTTACTGTTGAGTTGGTGCCAGATGCTCAAGTCTGTACTTCTTCTGCCTTTTTGTGCCAGCAGCCCTTAAACTCTGATGAGATGGCAGAATCGATATCACTTCCCTGTGCCTTAGCTGCAAGGGACCTTGACAAAGAACTGGGTACTTTCGAATTTTAAAGAAGAGATTGTATTTGTCTCTTACCAAGACTCACAGAATTGGGTAACTTCTTAACCATGAGTTAAAACTAGAAAACTCAGCGGTAAAGGTCAATTCCTCATCTTGGTAATTTGTTCTTTCTCATTTCTTGCTCTCTACTTTTGAGAAATGTTAAACCTAAGTACTTTGCCTTGGAGATCAGGACTCCATTCCCTTAATAACTTTCCAAAAATTGTATTTTTCCTCTATGGTCATGAGAGAATAGCTGTTCATTCAGTGAATCAATGAATGGAGAGTAATTGTGAGCTATGGTTGAATTCAATGACATATAAGCAATGAAATTCAATTCTTTTTGGTAAAATAAGCACAAAAATTAAGGTGATTCTAAATTTGGTAGAAGAGAAGGTAGATTTTTTTGCTGGGCTGTGACACTCTTAGTATTTTTCCTGTGCCAGTTGTCACTTTAAAAGAATTTTCTTAGGATAGAGAATGTTTTCTCTTCTGTTCAGGCTTTTAGTACCTAAAATCATAATAAAAATAAGTAAGAACTTAATTAAAAATCATCTCTCACCTCCTTTAATAATTAGACCTAAATTTGAATATATTTAATAGATAAAAATTTACTGCTCACTGGTGAGCAAAATGTAATCAGAGACAGCATGCAGTGTTTCTCAAACTTGAGGGTACATATCAATTTCCTCTGTTAATAAAACTGCAGATTCTGCTTTCAAGGATGTGGGGAGGTGACTGATGTTTGAGTCTCTTACAAGTCCCCAGCTGATGCCATCTGCCAGTCCACAGACTGTATTTAGAATCACAAGGGCTTGATTAGCAAAGTCTAATACAGAAAATTGAGCACCTGTGGCCACAGGTGCCTTGGAGACTGAAAACCTTTGAGCTAGCCATTTCTACTTAATTAAATTTAAATAATAGCCAAGGATTTCAAGAACATTGCTTTAAAAAAGGCAAACTAGAAATCTTAATTTCTGTTGAGATAGGGGTCCCTTCCTGTTCAATTTAAGCTTATTCTGTATCCTCTGACCATGAAAGAGTCATGACCCCTTTGTTGATTATTCTCCTGAACATTGCCATATTTTGTAAAGCATAACCAACTGTCTTTGACTCCATGGACTGTATTCTGAAATATTTCTGTGGAACTAATGGCTTATAACCATACATTAAGAAGAGCCTAACATTTTTTCAATTTTCTGTTCATGCATGACAGTAATGAAAGTTACTACAGTTTGCTGTTGTTATTTTATTTTTCCTTAGCAGTCACATAATCATTCAATCTTCCTCCAGCCAATGATTTACTGTATCACAATGTAACTAAAAAACAGTTAATGTACAAAGTCATTACATAAGATCTCTTAGTCCATTTGGGTTGCTATAACAAAATACCTAAACTAGATAATTTATACACAGTATAAATTCATTGCTCATAGTTCTTGTGCCTGAGAAACCCAAGGTCAAGGAACTGGCAAATTTGACATCAGGTGAGGGTTGCAATCTGCCTTCTAAAATGATGTCTTCTGTTTCCTCAAAAGCCAAGGTCCAACAAACTCCTTTCTTCCTCTTTTTCTCCTCCTACCCCCACCCCTTTATTTTTTAAATAGACCATGTTGGCCTCCTGCCTGGGCCTCCCCAGTGCTGGGATCACAGGCAGGCACCACCCCTGGCCCTTTTACCTGTTTAACCAGGACACTTAGTCCTTTTTATGAAGTTTCTGCTCTCCTGACCTAATCACTTCATAGAGTCTCCACCTTTCAATACAAACACATTTGGAATCAGATTTCAACCTAAGAGTTTTTAAGAGACACAGGTATTCAGACTATTACCTAACCTAATGTTGTACTGTGTATTTGACCTATTTGAATTTCTGTCCTTGTAGAATCTCAATTATCTTTGAGGAGGTAATGTCTGTAGGTCAGAACTCTCTCTTCAGCTAAGCTAGCCAAACCTGGTCATATCTAAGATAGCTGCCAGAATGACAATCTCTACATTCATTAATACTTCCTCTACATGACAAATGGCACCTCCTCCAGCTCCATGACCATTGACAACTGTCATAAGAACAAGAGGGAAAAACTATAAAAGGAGCAAAAAGAGGCAGCACCCATGTTCCCAGAAACCTCTGCCCATTCCTGGAAAAGATGTAAACATTCCTTTGCATCATGGTTTGCCCCTCTTTCTCATGTTTTTGACCTTGTATCTCCAAACTTCCAATGCCCTATGATTTGATAAATTGTTTTCTGAGTTTGTCTCCCACTTCTATTCTTGAGCAAGTATGAAATCTCCTTTGCTGCTTAATGCTCAATTGGTGCTAGGTTTTGCTATTGGCTCCAAAATTTGAGAATTTAAAATGGGAGAAAAGACCCAGTTCACAGTTAAAAATTGATAGCAAGACTATAGTACCATGAGACAGGTGGAAACAATTATCGGTCCTACAATGATTACTGAGTTGTCAGTTTCTACAACTAGAGAGACGCCATAATACAACATGAAGAGGATAGACACCATCAAGCTTGTTCGGTGCAACTTTGCCCAAGCTCCATGATCATGGACAAGTGCTTTACCTCTCTCCTTAGCAATAACTTGAGTTTATTAACAGCATATTTGGCATAATGTTTATCATATGCCTATTTTTTACTTTTACTTATGTAATCTCTTAGAAGATTTTAAAAATTTTCTTCTTAAAAAGTAGAAATGATCAAAGTAATGGTTACTTGATGAAATTCCATTATGCTGATAAAAGGAAGAAGTAACTTTATGTTTGAGAACTGGGAGACACATTCTCTTCAAGCTTGGTAAAAACCTAGATAGCTGTGAAGTGAGGATGGTGCATTGTCAGGAAACTGGTGTAGCTATATCTTCGTCCTGTCCTCTACAGGCATGAAAATTTTGTTCTGTTCTTCGTGTTTCTTAGCCATAACTAAATTAGACCATTACTTAAAGGTTAATTCTATTTAAAACATTGCACATGTATTATTTCACCATGTAAATTTAGCTGCTAAGAAGGAAGACTCACATCCTCTAGTCAGAATATTTTTAACTATAGAGAAATTTACTTTGGCATTCATATTTTAATCTGTGTGTAGCTATGTATCTGAAATCAAGAAGGGTGAAACTTAGTAAATTACCAGTCTAAAAATGTAGCTAATAGGATGACAACTGATCTTTAGAGAGGCTAAATTACTGTCCAAACTGATACAACTATTAAGTGATTAAAACAAGACAGAAACCTAGGTAGAATGCTTCTCAAAATTCATCTTCTAAATTCTGTTTAGTGTCACTGGAATAACAGGATCTTTGCTGTATTAAGTGCTTGGATCCCCTGTCAGTACTGTGTTTCTGAAGTTTTATGCTATAAATATAACAGATTGTACTGTTGGTAAACAGGATCTCCCATTAAACATGCGAGAATCCTCATCCAAATCTTACCCTAATTTCAGGGCCATTTCTACTATGTATTTTTATGGTTTGATCCATCGTAGCTTTCTTTCTAATTTAAGTCTCATCATGTATTTAAGTTTCGTAGTGGTTCTGTAACAAATTATCATAAATTTAGTGACTTAAATAACACATGTTTATTCTCTTACAGTTCTAGGTAACAGAAGTATAATATCAAATTATCATCAGGTTTGCAAGTTCAAAGGAAGAATCTCTTTCTGTCTTCTCTTTGTATGTATTCCTTGGCTCGAGGCAGGTAAAGTAGTATATTCTGTCCTCTGGGAGCTCTGCTTCTGTATCTTCTTGCTTCTCTGTTTATATCTTTCTCTTGTAAGAACCTTGTTCCTTGCATTGCCTCAGCCTTAATATTGCATAATAATATTCCATTCTTAAGATCGTTTACTAAATCATATTTGCAAAGTTCATTGCATCATATAAGGGAACATTTCCAGATTCCTGGAATAAAATCCTGGACATCATTTAAGGCCCAGTGTTGAATCTACCACTGAGGGAAAATGAATTTCCAAGTTCTAAGGAAAGGGTTGTCTAATGGTTTCATTATTATATTCTTTACATAAATAAAAGTAGGTAAATGTGGCTTAACAAGTTGTTATTCTTTCATGAATTTTGTAATAAAGTTCCACTGCTAATGAGGAGAGTAATGATATGTGAGGAAAGACATGGTAATATTTTAATTTTACAAAATAAAATGTTTAGTAAATCAAATATTTTCTGATTAATGCAAAATTTTACATTTAATAAATCAAATATTTATTAGCTTAATGCTATTCTGAGAACTGTAATAACAAAACCATGAATCAAATGCTTTATGTGAAGGAATAGGCAATTCTTCCCCATAAACTAGTTATACTGGAACATAAAGAAATCATAAAAATCTAAATGGAGCACTTCATATTTCTATAATTAAGGGTTTAAATTGATTAATGAAAGCTTCTCTACTGTATCTTGGGATTTCCCTGAATTATTACATTGCCTTATAGAACCCTGAGGATTTGATCTATTCTTCTACCTCAAGGGTAGAAGAATAGATCAAATCCTCAGGGTTCTATAAGGCAATGAGTATGGTCTTGAGGTTCTGGTGGCACAGAACATAATTTTAAGTGCATCAATTCTGTTTCTGGGATGGCCATAAAGCTAAGAGCATCTAAATATTTCACAATTATTGACTCAAGAAGGAAATACAGGTTAAGCATCCTTGATCTAAAAGTCCATACTCTCAAAAAACCCCAAATATGAAACTTTTTGAGTGGCAGCATGGTACCATGCATGGAAAATTCCACACATGCCTTTATGCGATGGGCTTCAGTCCAAACATAGGTATGCTAAAAATATTTGTATAAATTTATCTATGTCTAGTAGGTATATAAAAATCATAAATGAGTTTTACATTGACTTAGATCCCATCCCTAAAATATCTCATTATGTATATGCAAATTGTATTAGCTAACTTTCCTGTTGCTAGGACAGCATACCTGACAACCACTACTTAAAGGAGAGGCTTGTTTTTGCTTATTGTTTTAGGGCATTCAGTCTATTTTTGGCCCAATTCCAAGGCAGAAATGTCATGGTGAAAGGGCCTGGCAGAGCAAAGCTGCTTGGTTCATGGCAGCCACAATGCAGAGTAGAGGAACAATGCCAGAGAAGAATAGACAAAGGACCATATCCAGCACCAAGCCCAGAAGTCTCTGAATCGCACAGACACACCAAGGAGTGTATCTCTCTACTCTGCTAGGCATTTCTTAACACAGTGAAGTGGTCATATCAGGATCAATATGCATACACATATACCCAAGTCTAAGGAAAGAAAAAATTCCAAGATACGAATAATTCTGGTTCCAAACATTTTGGATAAGGAATACTCAACCTGCTTGTTAAGCTATATGTATTGAAATTTCTGCACTTAAATCTGCTATTATTTTTCAATATATTAACAAAGGAGTCAAGATATTCATATATCACAAGTATCAAAAATATTTTAATAACTATTTCAGCATAACGATTATTTTACAATCTCATGCTATGGTTTAAATGTAAAACATCCACCAAAATCTTTCAAAAAGTGACTGGATCATGGAGGTTAATCCATTAAACAATTCATAGCTGAATGAATAGACTGTTTGGAGGTGGAGCTTGTTTGGAGGAGGGAGTCATGGGGACATGACCTGGAAGAGTATATTCTTGCTTCTATCTGCTCCCTCTCCCTCTGCTTCTGACTGTTGAGGGTTTAGGAGCCTTCCCCTTTATGTTCCTCTACCATGTTGAGCCTGCAGACCATAGACTGAAACCTTTGAAACAAAAAGCTGAAACAACTCTCTTCTCCCTTAAATTACAGGTGTTTTGCCCCATTATTGAGAAAGCTAATCAATACTCTTAGAGATGGAGTCACTGAACCTGTTTCATATTTTGTTTTTACTTTTCCTTTACTGATTTTACCATTTTCTAAAGAATTCAAAGTGTTTACAAAAGTTTAAATCCATGTACCCTGCTTCTTGTGGTATCCTTTTCATATATATTATTCTTATACAGATTGTATAAATTCCACATCATTAACATTATAATTGTTTGAAATAGTCAGTTTTTATTCATATTTATCCTTCTTATGCTTGCATTTCTTCACACACTTTGTATTTTTGAAACTCCTTTACATCAGAGTGAAGAAATTTTATGTTTGTTTTAGTGCAGGTTGTCTCACATTGAAATAAATCAGGGAAATCAGAGGAGTTTTATTGTGTTATTGTTTGACAAGAAGAAAGTGTCACCTTGCCTTTACATTTGAAAAATACTTTCAGTGGACACAGGAGATAAACATTTTCAAAGAACGTTAAATATCAAATGCTGTAACTATATACATATGTTTGACAAGTAATTTGTCTGTTATTTTAGCCTATGTACAGCATAAGTGTAGAAACATCCTATAAAAATTAATTCACATTATCTGACTTTAGATAGGGAAAATTTTTGAAAAATCCAAATGTGGAGCAATAGGAAAATGCCCAGTAAACTTTGTGCAGAATTTCTGGAATTGAAATTCATTAGGAATGAGTTTTATTAAGACTATAATAAGATCATACTTAATAAATACCAAAAGATGAGAAAATTCTCCTGAAAATATATTTATTTAGCAGTTGCATACTGACTGTGTTTTAGCTGTTGCTTAGACAAAGTAATGCTAGTGAATCAGACTGTTAAAAATTGTAGTTTCAAGATGTGAACTACTTTTTAAAGGAAATAAATGTACTTGTTTTCTAACTTAAAAATCAGTTATGTATGACTGATTATAAATGTGAACTGAGATACTAATTATTTTGTATCTAGCTACTAATGCATCTTTAGCTGAGGAGTTTCAGTTATAAAGGGCATGCTATGCCTGCCACACTTGACATTATAAAGTTGAAAAATTAAGCTGATGCAAAGTAGGCAGTGGAGTGCATTTATCATGGAAGAATAATGAATGGAAAACTCAAAATGCAGTGTTGAGAGAGGTAAAACATATTGAGGGGTGGAAAGTTGTGGTACCTTTTAAACTCATTTTAAGAATCACAGCTAATACTATTCCAATAACAACTTAAAGAATCAGGCTAATGAGGGAAAATCAAAACAAATGTATTTAATAAATGTGGGATGTAACATAGGAGACTTAAGGAATAAAAACTAAAAGACTCTGCAGAAGCTATTTGTTTCCACACTTAGTTTTGATGAAGGATGGACAGCTGTGTAAAAGTGTAGTTGACTGAAAAGCTATGACTTAATGGTAATAGACTGAGGAAGGAAATCCTTCAAGGCCTCTGTATCAGACTCTTCTTTGTCTGTGTACAGCATTCATTTTCCCCAATTATGCAACAGGGCCCTTCTTGAATACAACTTGCCACTGGAGAGCGGCCTTTTTAGGTTTGATGTCTTTCTTTGAGGAGGAGGACTTCTAGTTCTACTAGTTCTTCTAGTTCTAGTTCTAGGTCTAGGTTTAGTTCTAGTTCTAGTTCTAGTTCTAGTTGTAATTTCTACAAGATAACTGGGGTTAATAGAGCAGGAGACAAGAGGGCTGGAATTAGTCAGTGAGACAGCATTTCTAAGGCCGCAAATGTCCTTCATTTTAAAGTACTTGAAGAGCCAGGCGTGGTGGTGCATGCCTTTTATCCCAGCACTCAGGAGACTGAGGCAGGAGGATCGTTGTGAATTCGAGACCAGGCTGGGCTACAAAGTGAGTTCAAGGCAGCCTGAACTGCATAGTGAGAACCTGTCTCAAAACATAGGGCCAGGGATTTAGCTCAGTGGCCTAAGCACCTGCCTGGTAGATGCAAGGTTTTGAGTTCAATCCCCGGTACCCCCGAAAAATAAAAATAAAATAAATAAATAAGTAAAGTACTCAACATGGCAACCCCCCACAATTTGGGATATTGTATCCTAAACTTCAGCTATCAATCTAATGATATAGTTCCACTACAGATTTAGTAGACTAAGGAGCAATGTGGTTCATATTCTATAAGAAAGAAATAATTCTTCTCTATTTTCTGCTAAAGAGTAAAACTTCAAATTCAGTTCCGTTGGCTTGCAAAAAGCATGGGCATTGAAATCTGGCTGACTTACTTGTATTCCAAATCTTCCACGTTTGTATGATGTTGGACATGTGACATAGCCCCACTGAACCTCATTTCCTCACCTACAAAATAAGGCTGAAAATACCCTCTGTAGGCTCGTTACCACAGTTACACATGCTGCCATGTACGCAAGCTGTTTCACACGGTTTTGCACACCTGCGAGGCACCTCACAAAAGCTGTCTTTCTTTCATTTGTGAACTCCTGTTTTAACTGTGTCACACTCTCTGTGTTCAATCAGTGTGTTTTAGGTGGGAGAAAAGGGCCCGACTCTCCCTAAGAGGTCATTTTCATTTCTTCTATGGTCTACCCCCAAAAATGTGGCTGCACCAAGTGCCGTGCTGCTGGCCCCAGCCACACGGTCAGATCCAAAGCTCTGCTGATTAACTCTGGCTATGGAGAGCCTCAGACCCATGTTTCTGCCGTGTGACTTTACTCCTGCATGACTATCCCCTATTCGGTCCAGGAGGACCCCTCCACTCCTCAAGGTCACACAGATATCCAGCAGCTAGCTGGCAGGATACTGTGCAGGCATGAGCCTGCTTTTTTTTTTTTTCCTTAAAATCACCCCTCTCCACACCCTTGTCAGGTCAGTCTGTGTCCTCTTTCCCCATACATTGCAGTGTAAGCCTCAATGAAATTTCTTTCAGATGATATGTATTTTCATGCTATCTCTAATAGAGCAGTCTAAGTTATTTACACTAAAGTCTACTGGTGCCATAAAGGGCCAGAAACTGGAGGTGGTGGAAGGGAGAGCAGTCAGTAGCCAAGAAATAAGGAAGGGCAGTGGGGTACTCCTGGGAGCTACCATCTCTAGTATGCAGAAGAGCTCCAGAGGGCTGTGGTAGCTGCTGGCTCCTGCTTCGAGGGGAGTATTGAGGAGGGCTGTTGACACTGACAGCCAAGCATCACTGGAATTTAAAGCTCAGGGCTTTAACATCAAATGAGCTACACTTTGTCTACTCATAATTTCCGTCTGAACTCAGCAAAAGAATCAGCCAGTTTCTCCTCAAGAAACTGCTTTCTTATCTCTTCGCTAAACATATATACTTCAAATGGCAACCCTATTTTCTATTCATTAAGTTTACTGAATTCCCATCACTAAAATGTTTCCAATTTGTAATATGTAACAATAATAAATTTTAAAATAATTTTATGGCTTTAAATTTGGTTTCAGAATATGGATAACAATATAGACAAAGAAAAAACCAATATTATTTAAAACTACCATTAAGCACTAATAAAATAATCAAAATCTGCAAACATGTGTCTGCCTAGAAATACTATTTTTATCACTATTTAGTGGCAAAAACGAAATCAGTTCAGAGGCAGATAGTCATATACTTCTAATCACCATTTTGGAAAAAAATACGCTTAAATAAGTGGGGATGAGAAGCACTGATTCACAACCCAACTTCTGGCAGATGATCTTCATTGTTGGTCATTTTGTGAGACTTTTTTCTAATTGGCAGTTTCCCAGATTATCAAAGTCAAAGAAAAATCATGCAGCGGTAATTTAAGGTGGGTAAATAATGTTATCTGTGGGTACACATGAAAGGAGGTTGGTTGGAATCCTAATCTGAATTCAAAGAATGACTATGTACACATGTGCCACCATCATCTTTTAAAACTGAAAATAAATTTAGCAGCTATTTCAAACAAATGAACTTAAATGGATACAAATTACTATTTTCTCACCAATTCTTTCACCACACTGAAAAATATATGGTGAAATCAAATTAGGGTATACAAATATTTACATGACAGTGTATACAAATATCTATTTGCATGTTTGTACATGTATTTGTTTTTAATGTTATTGAAATGGGAGCAGAGTTCTTTCACAAGAATTGGAAAAAGGCCTTTCTCTTATATTAGTATTATGAAGTTCAGAGATTTTGCTTCTACTTTTGGAGAATTTGATAATTTAGATAGGAAAATAGAAGTAATTGTGTGTTTGAACTGCTATTACTGGCCTTGACATCTGAGACGAATTTTGCAGGATGATTTCTCATGAAATATTGATTGAGAGACTGATACAGATGGATGCAGAACTTTCAAAATGTATCCAGCATTCATTTCCTGTCATTGCACTAAAACCACTTCAGAGATGTAATGCACAGGGGAACCAGATGTGGTGGCACATGCCTGTAATCCCAGTATATAGGAGATGAAAGCAGGAGGACCGTTGCAAGTTCCAGAGCAACCTAGGCAACCAAGCGAGCTCAAGGCCAGCCTGAACTGCACAGTGAAATCTTGTCTCAAAAAGATCTAAATAAGTAAATAAATAAATAATTCATGAGAGGGATCTCCATATTAATCTGGTTTTGTTTCTGAGAATAGCAGTATAAACTTGGGAGAGACTATAAGTAGAGAACAAAGATCTGGTTGAATGTATGAAACAGAAACTGGAGTTCTGAGATAGCAGCAAATGTCTTTATTGTCTTTTGCACTGTACATGCATAGAGGAAGTTTTTGAACAATGTAGAGGATGCTAAAAACCTAGAGATGCAATCTGAGAAGTCTCACAAAGCTATGAAAATAGTTGAATTAGAACCAAGCTTTAAATAAGATACCTGGTAAATATCCAAGCCTTTTAGCTGAGACTACACAGAAAGATCAAATAAAATGTGCCACCATTAAAAAAAAGCAAACTTCAACATAATCAAGGTAATCTGCTGTTATTTTAACTTTTAAGACTGCAAAAATAAAATTAGTAGGGAAAGAAGCCAAGTTCAGATCTGTAGTGTGTTGTCAGTAGTATATAGCATATGATAAAACATTACTAGCAATGCAAATAATAATAAGAAAAATTGTCAGTAATCAAGAGACAAAGTAATCATCAGAGAATAAATGGTCCAAATGTTAGGTTTGGTAGATAAAAACTTTAAGATACCTTGACTAGTTTGATAAAAAATACAGAATAAAATAGACATAGAATGAAATACAAAACATCAAAAGAGGATCAGAATAAACAAAACAAATTATTTCAGAGCTGTAATAAATTAATTGAATGTGGCTGCCAATGAAGTACAGTAAAAGAAGAAAGGTGTAGAGAACACAAAGAAAAGTTAGCAAAAAAATTCCCAATTGGAAGCACAGAGAAGAAAAATAATTACAACAAAAAGCAAAGCAAAAACAAAAACAGAAAGAATAATCAGAGATATGTGAAAGGTGCTCCAAATGTCTAACATACATACTGGAAGGAAAGAAGGACAGACAAGGACAGAAAAGGAAATGTTTTCCTTTTCCTTAAAGCAGGTAACTGAACCCTGAAAAAGCAAACTGAATTTTAAATTCATATTGTGGATTCTCGAAGATTCTGAGAGAACACCTGAAATTACACTACCTCAATTTGGAGCCAAATTCAACTCGTGGTAGAATTTCTCAAAGGTCAGAGATAAAAGAGGTGATTTGCACCAGTCCACTAAGAGTACAGCCTTTTACAATTGCTTCTCTGACATAGGTCATTTCTCCCATCAAAGTTTCTTGACAGCCTCTAAATTAAGAAATCATTTTAAAGTAGAAAAGAAAAATAAAGGAAATACAAAGCCACTAAGTTATGTTCTCTGGAATAAGGATTAAAGAAAAAACTTCATGGTCACACAATGAAAAATGTTTTAATAAATGAATTACAGTGACCCAGGTTTTAGAGCTTGAATTTCAGCTTCCAAAACTGTCATTAACCCAAAGAGGTAGAAAATGTAATAACATAAATTCACTGTAAGTCAAGGAATGTAAGCAAGTTATTTTCTCAAATGATAGCTCTTTCATGATGCTTATCCTTTTTCTTTTCTTATGTTCATACACTTTTCAAGTGAGAAAAGGCACAAAGAAGTATTGAAAAGGAGAGATATTTATTTCTGCAAAGAATCAATTCAAAAAAATAACATTTTTCCTAGTAAAAAGAAATAAATCCTTTAGTACAAATTAAATGAAAATGGATATTTGTAATTAACATTTCTCCTAAGTAAACTTTCCATTTCTATATAACTCATGTTTTACTTTAAAATTTTGGTATATTCTATAGAATGTTTTTCTGTAAATTTGGCATAAGTTCAAAGTCGGACTCTTTAATCTATGAACTGCCACCTACAGTTGTTAATAACCTCCCTGAGCCTTTATTTCCACACCTGTAAAAGGGGGACTGTCAACCTGATTTACTCCCAAGGGATTAAGGATTAAATAATGATTTGTCTTAGCTGCTCTCTTATTGCTGGGAAAAATATGCAACACATGCAGTTTAAAGAAGAGAGAACTGTTCTGCTCATGCTTTAGAAGGTTTATCTCTGTCTCCGGTGCAGAAACTGGCATGCTGGAAGATCTGCCAAGCAGCAAAACTGCTCAATCATGGGAATCAGGAAGCAGAGAGCAAAGGGAGGAAGAGAAGAGGGAGACACGGCCTTGCAGTTCATGACTCCCCAACCAACCACCTCTGCAAATCAGATCCAGCCGCCTGCCTCACGCCTGATAACTGTCATCAGCAGCAGACAGGACTGTGGCACCCGGTGATTTAATCAATTCAATAAAGTCCCACCCATCAGCTCAAGAGGCCTTGTGGAAGAGTCTTGATCTAAACTATAGCATGATCTATGCATAAGAAAGTGATACATATTTCAACAAAAGATAATTTGTTTCTATAGTAATTTGTATACTTTGCACCATCATATTTAAGTATTATGCTGTATTGTGCAAGGGTTGCATCCTTTTTATTTCTTTTACTTTTACTACGATATGTTTGCAGTGCATAATGATTACATTTATGGTAGAAAATCGGTAGCTGTGAATAACACATTTCAATTCTTTTTTCTTCTTTCCCTTGACCCTCTTTTTTGTTTCCAGACTCATATATTTATCTTGCAAGACCTTATAAAGTTAATTGCCATACACACAGATTAAAAATCAGAAAAATGAGCCACAGAACATATAAAATATGTAAATCAAATGTAATAGGTCAAAGCATACTTTTACATTTTTAGATACATTGTCTACATTGCTGGATTACAGTTGCTTTTTTCCCCTCTTTTTCCTATTATCTGAGATATATATACATGCATATAAATTTTTATCTCTGTGAACAGAAATGTTGGGCAAAATTTCAGTTTTGTCTGTGAACTCTGTATTGGGTGATAAACACGGCCATCTCCTTTATTCCTGCACACGCATGAATGTGGCAATGTTTTCCAGAACTAAGTCTGTGAATCAAGGTACCACTATATGTTTTTCATATAAGAGAAACAATGAAATATTTAAACTTGTGCATCCAATTTACTTCACTTAACATTATGGTCTCAAAGTGCTTAGTTTTCCCACAGATGTTTCTAATTTATCCTTCTTTATGGCAGAATAGTATTCAATTGTGTACACACCACATTTTCTTTATTCATTCATCTGTTGATGAACATATAGACTGTTCCCAAGATTCAGCTATTATAAATTATGCTGTTGGAAACATAGGTATGCATACATCATTGTGGTATGACATCTCTAACTGTTTTGGTAAGTTACATAGAAGGGTAAAGCTGGATCAAATAGAACTTCCATTTTTGAGGAATCACCATAATGCTTTCCTTAGTGACTGTTAGCTTACAATCCCAGCGACAATATAAAAGGGTGACTTTCTCCCCACAACCCCGCCAACATTTGGTATCAGTTGATTTCTTGATGGCAGCCATCCTTTCTGGAGTGAGATAGATTCTCAGTTGTTTTAATTTACATTTCTTGAATGACCAGTGACGTTGAGCATGTCTTAATGTATTTTTTTTATTTAAGAGAAAGAAAAAAGACACATATAAGAAAGACAAAAAGCAAAAGAGACAAACAAGCAACTAGAGTAAATGCACAACAGTAAAATTACAGGTTTACGAAACAGGATGATAGAAACTTGACAATGGATGCAATACTGCGTCTCGTTATCTTCAAAATGGCTGTTTACATTAACAGATATAGACATGTAAAATTGATCTAATCATATGAGTATTAAGTGTTCTTTCTCAATAACTAATACACTCAGCAGTATGTTCGTTTTAGTTATCTTACATGTATTTATTTGCCATTTGTATTTCTTCCTCTGAGAAGTGCATGTTCATCTCAGATGCCCATTTTGGACTGAGTCCTTGAATTTGGGGGGTCTGACGTTTTTCTATTATTTATATGTTCTAGATATAAGTCCTTTGTCTAAGGGACAGCTGGCTGAGATTCTTTCCCATTCTGTGGGCTTTCTCTTCACTCTGTTAGTGATTTCTGTTGAAGTACAAAAACTTTTTAATATGAAGAGATCCCAGTTGTTGATTCTTTGAAGTACTTCCCATGTGGTTTGCATTTTGTTCATGAAATTTTGGCCTACCCCTATGTCTTCAAGATTTCTACCTACCTTGTCTTCCAGTAGAATTAGTGTTTATGTTTTAATATTTAAATCTTTGGTCCATTTTTACTTTAGTTTAGTGCATGGTGATAAACGTGGGTCTACTTTCCATCTTTGACATGTGGAAAGCCTATTTTTCCAGCACCATTTATTAAAGAGACTATCTTTCTTCCAGTGAACATGATTAGTCCCTTTGTCAAAGATAAGGTGGCTAAGTGTCTTTGTAGTTGTGTCTGCATCTTCTAATCTATTCCATTGATCCTCAAGTCTGTTTTTTTTTTTTACCATGCTGATTTTAGCACTGTAGGTTTGTAGTATAATTTCAAGTCAGGGATTGTGATGCCTCCTGCCTTGCCTTTGTTGCCCAGAATTGCCTTTGCTATTGTAGGTCTATTCTGTTTCCAAATGAATTTTATGAATGTCTGCTCTATCTCTGTAAGGTATGTTAATGGGATTTTGATTGGAATTGCATTACATCTGTATAACAGTTTTGGGAGTATGACCATTTTCAAAATGTTGGCTCTTCCTATTCAAGAGCAAGAGATATCTTTCCAATTTCTGTCATCCTCTTCAATCTCCTTTATTAGAATGTTATAATTTTCAACATATATGTCTCTTACATCCTTTGTTAGGTTGATTAGTAAGTATTTCATTGTTTTGGATGCTATTGTGAAAGGTGTCATTTCCATAATTTCTTTCTCAATGAGTTTGTGTACAGGAAAGCTACTGATTTTTGAGTGTTGATTTTGTATCCAGCTACATTGCTGAATTTATTTATTGACTCTAGTAGTCTTTTGATAGTGTTTTTGGAATCTTCTATGTAGAGTATCATGTCATCTGCAAATAACGATAATTTAACTTCCTCCTTTCCTATCCTTATTTCTTTTATTTCTTTCTCTAATTGCTCTGGCTAAAGTTTCTAGAACTATATTGAATAGGAGTGGTGACAGTAGGCAACCTTGTCTTGTTCCTGATTTTAAATAGAAAGCTTTCAGTTTTTTTCATTTAGTATCATGTTGGCTATTGATTTGTCATAGATGGCTTTTATCAGACTGAGGTAGATACCATCTATTCCAAGTTCCTGTAAGGTTTTTATCATGAACAAATGTTGGACTTTACCAAAAGCTTTTCCTGCATCTATTGAGATGATCACGTGATTTTTGTCTTTAACTCTGTTGATGTGGTGTATTACATTTATTGATTTGTATATGTTAAGCCATCCCTGCATTCCTGGGATAAATCCCACTTGGTCATAATGTATAATCTTCTTGATAATTTGCTGCATTCTATTTGCCAGTATTTTATTAAGAATTTTTGCATCGATGTTCATTAGGGAGATTGGCCTATAGTTTTCCTTTCTGGTGGGGTCTTTCTCTGGTTTTGGTATCAGAGTAACACTTGCCTCCAAGAATGAGTTAGGAAGAATTGCTTCCCTTTCAATTTCATGGAAAATTTTGAGGAGTATTGGCTTGAAATCTTCTCTAAATTTCTTACAGAATTCAGCTGTGAATCCATCAGGACCTGGGCTTTTCTTTGCTGATAAGTTTTTAATCACATTTTCAATTTCAGTAGCTGATATTGGGTTATTCAAAATTGTTATGTCTTCATGATCCAGCTTTGGTAATTCATACGTTTCTAGACATCTGTCCATTTCCTCTGTGTTTTCCACCTTATGTGAGTAAAGGTTTTTAAAGTAGGTATTCAGATCTTTTGAATTTCCATGGGATCTGAAGTAATTTCATCCTTTCCCTTCCTTATTGCATGAATTTGAGTTTTTCTTTCTTTTTCTTGATAAGGTTGCCTAGAGGTTTATCAACTTTGTTCATTGTCTCAAAGAACCAGCTCTTTGATTCATTATTTTTTATTGTTTTCTTAATCTGAATTGCATTAATTTCTGCTCTGATTTTTATAATTTCCTCTCTTTTATGAGCTTGGGCTTGACTTGCTCTTCTTTTTCTAGAAGCCTGAGGTGTAGCATTAGGTTGTTTATTTGTCCTCGTTCTGTTTTTGTGATGTGACAATTCATTTCTATATATTTCCCTCTTAGGATCACTGTCATTGCATCCATTTTGATATGTTGTATCTGCATTTTCATTGAATCATAGGTATTGTTTAATTTCTTCTTTAATTTCAAATGTAACCTACTATTCAAGAGATTGTTATTCAATTTCCATGTGTTTATGTAGGTTTTGCAGTTTCTTTTGCCATTAATTTCCCATTTCAGTGCACTATGGTCAAATAATATGCATGAGCTAATTTCAGTCCCTTTGCATTTATTTAAGGATGTTCTAAGGGCTAATATGTGATCTATTTTAGAGAATGTCCCATGTGCAGCTGAGAAGAATGTGTATTCTGATGTGGTTGGGTGGGACACTGTGTAAACATCTACAAAGCCCATTTTGTGAACAGGTTTGAATCAGTTCTGTTACTTCTTTGCCGACTTTTTGCCTAATTGATCCATCTCTTTGTGACAGAGGGGTATTATCGTCCCCTATTACAATTGTGTTATCGCATATTTGGTTTCTCATGTCTGTTAGTATTTGTCTTATATAGTTGGGTGCTTCTATATTTGGTGCATATATATTTATTATTGCTCGCTCTTGCTCTAGAATTTTTCCACTAACAAGTATCTAGCGACCTTTTTTTTATCTCTTTTGATCATTTTTGGTTTGAAGTTCACATTGTCTGCCGATAGAATAGCTACCCCTGCTTTTTTCTGTTTTCCTGTTGCATGGAATATTGTTTTCCATCCTTTAATTTTTAGTGTATGTTTCCCTTTGAGTCAGTTGTGTTTCCTGCATACAGCATATTGTTGGATCCTGTTTCTTGATCCATTCTGTCAACCTATTTCTTTTAATTGGTAAATTGAGGTCATTTACATTAATGGATATAATTGATATATACTGACTCAACTTTGTCACGTTATTTTCCCATTGTTGCTTTCCTGCTTTTCCCCCTCGTGTAACTTCTTGCCCTGTCTTGTGGTTTCTTTCTGTTTTTCTTCTGAAAATTGTAAGTCATTTTTGTCTCTCTCTAGTATGTCTTTTAGTACTCTTTCTAGGGTTGGTTTGCTGGACATCAATTTTTTCAGTTGTTCTTTATCATGGAAGTATCTTATTTCTCCACTAATTTTTAAAGAAAGTTTTGTAGGGGACATCAATCTGAGTGAAAGCTGTGTCCTTTCAGGGCTTGAAACACTTTGCTCCAAGCTCATCTTGACTTACGGGTTTGTGCTGAGAAGTCTGCCATGATTCTAATAGGCTTTCCTTCACAGGTGAGTTGTGTCTTTTCTCTAACAGCTTTTAGTATTCTGTTTTTATGCTAGATCTTTATTATATGACTGGGTGTAGATTTATTTTGGTTATGATTATTTGTTGTTCTATATGCCTCACTTATCTGCATATCTTATTCTTTTCCCATGTCGGGGGAATTTTCTGCTATTACTTCTGTGAATAGTATACCAATATCATTTGCATTGACTCCTTCATCTTCATTGATGCCTATTAATCTTACATTGTTTCTCTTTCCATCATCTTGAAGCTGGTGAATTGTCATTTCATGCTGTCTTGTTATTTTTAGAAGTTCTTTCCTTTCATAATCGCTAGTTGCAATCCTGTTTTCAAGATCCAAAATTCTATCCTCAGCTTCATTCAAACGGTTTTGCCAGCTTTCAATAGAATTTTTTTATTTCCTGAATATCTGTTTGAGCTTGTTTCATGCATTCTACTTCTTTTCTATATTATTCATTCAAGGTTTCCATCATTTTCCCATGCTCCTGTACTTTCTTATCCATGTCTTCTCTAGCTATGCTGAGCAACTCTTTTATTAAGGTTGCCATTTCTTTCTTTATGTGAAATATTATTTCTAATCTGATTTCCTCTATAGCCTCATGGATTTATTTGTTTCTTTATTTCACTTGCTATCTTTTCAGAAATTTTAGGTGTATGAATAATAATGCCCTCTATTTCAATGTCTCCTTTGCTTGTTCCCAATGGACTGGACATTTGAGATTGTATTTTGCTTTTTCATTTTGTCATTTTCACCTCTTGGATTAATATTTTGGTCTTTTCAATCCCACTAGTCTCAACAGTCTGTCATGTGTGTCTTAGGGTCTTACTGTGTGGTTGATGTTTGTCCAATTGCTGGGTCCCACAATGAAGGGGGTGGCCAGTAACCTGAGTTCCTCCTGCAGGGCCTGTTGGGTGAGTCCTATATTCTTCCTAGGCTGACTGATGTAAGTCAGCTCTTAGTTCCTATGGTTACTACAGCTTCATGCTGATCCAGGCTGCCACATCTACCTGGCTATAGTGTGTGCCTCAGCTGGTATCCTACTATGTCAGTGGGTGTCTTGTAGGCTCTTTTGATTTCCTCTGTGTTGGGGGAGGCCTTGTTGGTACTTTCCTCAACCCACCTGGTGTTCTCTGTATGGAAGAAGGACTTAGCCACACTCTTTCCAGATTCACCAAGGATCTACAGCTGGTGTGGGGGAGTTTACTGCTTCTCCCGTTTACCCTCTGAGGTCCTCTATTTGAGAGGGAAACTCACCACACTGTCACAAGCCCTCTGAGGTCCTCTGTGTGGGTGACAGGTTGTTGAGGCTCCCACCAGCCCACCAAGGCTCTGCAGGTGGTGGACATGGTCGCTAATTGTCTGTGGGCTCTTGTGGACTTTTGGGTGGGGGCCCAATTGGGTTTTTAAATTTGAAGGATCAAATCTTTTGAGTTCTTTATGTAGTGTAGATATTATCCCTTTGTCTGACAAGTAGCTGGCAACAATTTTTCCTATTCAGTATGTTACATCTTAATTTTGTTGGCTGTTTCTTTTCCTGTCTGGAATTCTTTTAATTTCATGTTATATAATTTGTTGATTCTTGATACTATTTCTTGTGCAACTGGAGTTTTTGCCTATTCCTATGTCTTCAAGAGTTTATCTATATTGTCTTCTAGCAGGTTAAAAGTCTCTCTTCTAATGCTTAGATTTTTTTATTCATTTTGAGTTTAGTGTAGTACATGGTGAGAGATACGGGTCTATATTCAATCTTTGGCATGTGAATAGCCAGTTTTTCCAGCACAGTTTGTTAAAGAGGGTACCTTTCCCCCTAGACCATTAAATTAAATTATGATGCAGAACAGTTATTTTATTGTTCACTGCTTTATTGTTTACTGAAGTAAAATTTTAATAAATGTTTTTCATGGTGTAAGATATATTTCAATGAATACGTTTTAGAGAGTTTATGGTGCTCAGGAATTCATCACTTTTAAAAGAAAGTGAAAGTACCTTGATTCTGGTACCTTTCTTGTTCACAGCAGTTTTCATAGTGCTTAGAATAGTTGCCTATCAAGAAATACTTGTTGATGAAATTTTTAAAAATAATTTTAATAGCTTCTGACAAAGCCAATACTCTCATTTTTACTAATAGATTATTTAGAAACCATAAAAATACAGATATTGAGATATCTAATGCCATGCTGTAGAGAAATAAACACCAAATGAGAAAATGAAAGAATGTTTCCTGATGCTACATTTATTGTGTTAAGTCGTTTTCCGTTTATGAATACAACAATCTCATAGATATCAACATTCCAGTTCAAAGAGGTAAAAATTCAAACGTCCACATATACAAATATATTACAGAGTACCTGGTTTAAAAAGCAGATGTGTTCATTTCTAATGAGATATCTTTCTTTCCTTAACAGCAGTCAAAAAATCACTGAAAAAGTTTTGTGTCAAAGCTTATTTTGCTTAATTTGAATTACCAACCTGACTGGCATAGGAACCACCCAGGGGATTAGTGCACAGTTTCTAGTGTCTCTGGGTGGGTCATGGAAGTGTGCTTTTCCAATCCATCTGTGACACTTCGCCTCTTCTCCTATGTTGCTGGTCCCCTGATCTTCTTCCCAGACTCCTTAAACTATGCATTTTAGGTTTGCCATGGCCTTCTGCCACTATGTGACTGCTTTGGAGTCAGCTGGGTATGGACTCAGCCTCCTGACACCATGAGCTTAACTAAACCTTTCTTCCTTAAAATGTAAATGTTGGACATTGTGTTCCAGCAACAAGAAAGTTGAAGTAGAAAAATGAAGAGAAGATTTTTTAATTTTATTTTAAAGAGAAAAAAACAAAATTTCAAAACAAGATAATAGGAGAGTAACAAGTGTTAATAATTGTATATTGTTATCTTTAGTTACTCAGAGTATAAGACATTGGCATTTATATATCTAAACAATATTAGCACAGACCTTTCTTTTCAATGAACTAAGAGAAGTTAGTAGTGTACCTATCTTATCTATTTGTATATATATGTATATATTTGATTTCCCTTTTTTCTTTTCTCCTTTTCCTTATCCGTTTTTCTTTTCTTTTGAACAGTTTCTTCCTATTTTACAATATGTATTTTATATTTTGAATCTCATTTCCTGTTTTAGTTTCTCACACTAAGGAGAATATATGTTGTTTACACGTGCATGTCTGATTTGTTTCACTTGGGAGTAGGATCTTGAGTTGCGTTCATTTACCTATGAAAGTCCTCATCCTTTTTATGGTTGAGTGGTACAGCATTGTATAAAAAGAGCTCATCTTTTTTTATTCATTCTTCAGTTAATGGATATGTGGGTTGTTTCCAACAGGTATCTAAAATAAATTGTGCTGTTATAAACATATGTGCACACTTATCATTGTAGTATGATATTTTTATTTCTTCTGGGAAGATACTGTTGCAGTTTATACACTGTGTCAACTTGAGAAGTCTAGAAGATTAAGTAAAGCAGCAGCTCTACATCCTGGAGTGTAGAGCACAAGCAGTTACCTGCCCATTGTGTCAATTTGAGAAGATCAGCAGTTTAACCAAGAGACTCAGCAGGGAGCCAGGGGTCTTACTTTGTAAACATCCTCATCCTGTACAAAGAAAGGCAAGGAGATATGTGAATGCTACATCCACCCTGTGGGGAGGGGTGTCCTGTGTACAATATAAGAGAGGAGAAGAGGCTTGCTCACCCCCTTTTACTCTGGCTGCTTTTGCTCTGACTGCTGCCCTGAAGTGTTGCCTCAGTGCCATGCCACCCTGCCTTGGAGCCAGCTGATTATGGACTGAAACCTCCAGAAAGTGTAAGATAAATAAACCTTTCCTTCCCTAATTTTGGGTGTCAGGTGTTTTGTCTCAGCAACGAGGAAAAAGTAACCAAGACAGATACCCAGAAAGGGAATAGCTGGGTCTAATGGGACTTCTAATCCTAGTTTTTTGAGGATTCTCTACACTGATTTCCACAGTGGTTTCACCAGTTGTCTTGGTTAGTTTTCACTTGTTGCCGAAACAAAATACCTGACGCCCAAAATTAGGGAAGGAAAGATTTATTCTTATGGTTTCTCAGGAGTTTCAGTCCATACTTAGCTGGCTCCAAGTCAGCATGGTGTGGCAGGGCTGCCCTTCATGGTGGCTACAAGCCTCAAGGCATGCTGGCAAGAGAGAGAGAGAGCAGGTGAGCGGAAGCACGGAAGCGAGCAAGAGGAAGACCTGCCTTCCCTTACACTGTATGTAGGCTCCACCCCTGGGCAGGCACAGCACTCACATTGCCAGACAACAAACCAATAACAAACCAATAACTCAGCCCCAACAAAGTTATATGAGGACTTGGGGGTACATAGTATATCACCCAATACACCAGTCTATGCTCCCCCAACAGTGGAGAAGTATTCCTTTTCCCCACAGCCCCTCCAACATTTATTGGGAGTTGATATTTATCTAAAGATTTCTATCTATAAATGTTAATCTGATAGTTTTTGAAGCATAATCACCCAGATATTTGTTTCACAGGCTAAGTTTCAAGATAATTTCCAATGGTTCCTTTCATTTGTTTTGCAAAGCCTAGCAATATAATATAATATAATATAATTAATTATAGTATATATAATATACACATTAGATATAATATATTAATTATAAATGTTATTTATAATATATAAATATATGTTAATTATAATAGAATATACTACAATTACAGGAAATAAAATTGCTAGAATATTATACTTCATGTGAAAAGAAAATTTTGTGAGATATCCAATTGATAGCACCATAATAATTTATATTATAAGAAGAGTTAACAAGAACATAGTTAAGTTTATGTTTTTATTTAGAGTTCCTCAAGATTGTTCTGTCTTGAGGAAAAAGGGAAGCATTTATATAACCACCTTTTATGATGCTGGGAATCAAACCAAGGACCTCATAGATGTTAGCTGAGCGCTGAGTTACGCTACCAGCCATTTCTGACAGCAGTGTAGTGAAAGAGGTCAGTCCAAGTTCTACTGCTTCTGTGGTAGTAGTCTAAAAATTAACTGGAGAAAAGAAGAATGGTTTTTGTAATCTTGTAAGGTGTTATTTCAGCAGTATAAGTGCATCAAAAGAGTAGAAGACAGAAAGATACAGAATCCAATGACATGTGAGAACCACAATAAAAATGTTCCATCTTTCAAGGTCTCTCAAAATCTTTTTGTCAAGCAGATGAATTCCCATTGCTTGCCTAAAAGTTAGTGGAATATTGTCAGGTCTGTGCCACTTGTATCAATCACAATTCTGAACCTTCAGTGGCTGTCAAAAGTGTTACTTTTAACTTTTGTCTCTGTCATTGAATTTCATTATTTTGTCAAATGAATAATTACATGAAACCCTAAAAGACTGTGGACAGCTACAGCAAACAAATCTTGAGATAAAAGTGATAAACAATGTCTTGGACAATGTCTCCTAGTCAGACTCTGTTCCATGTGGGGTCAGCTGGATAAAATCCCATCTATCCAAGTTGATGAGCAGTGTTTTGATACCAGTAGGTTTATATAGTAATTGTTCTAATGCTCATGACTTATTCAGACTTAAAAGGTTAGGAGTAAAAGAATGTCATATTAGTGATTAAAAAGAGTAAAGAACTGGAAAAGAAGGCAAAAGCAGTCAAGAAGGGCATGTCGTGCGGGGGTTCCAGGTACTTGAAAATCTTGTTCTGCTGATTTTGGGTGAAACCACACTTTTTGCAGTTTGCTGCTTGATTTGAGATTCTTTGGAAAGATGTCCTTTTTTCTGACACTACCTGCTTTTGGGCATTTCTTAGCTTCGATGGGCACAGAAGTCCCAGATGTGGTTATATAATGACATTTAAACTAGAATATGTAAATAATAGGGTACCTGACACAGTACCTTCTAATGAGGTTCAAGATAACATTTAAGAGTATTGTTTCCTGTAACACAGGACTCCTAGCTAAAGGTTGTACAATTATTCCCATGGTTTATCCCTGGAAAAACGTACCTGATACATTGAAGCATCTTACTAAATTTCCATAGCCTTTATAAAAATGGCACAAGGATTAGTGAAGAAAACTCCATATGGCCATAAATTTCTGTTGGAGGAGACCTAATGGAGAAATAACGTGATAAACTATGGCCATGGCAACTGAAATTTCCTGGGTATTTTTCTCAAGTTTTGATTTTAAAATTCCATTCTCTTTTTCTAGTTTCCTTCAGGAATTGGTAGGTCCAGTAAAGTTTCTGGGGAATATGTAGAGTTTCATATTATTCCTTAATAACTCATCTAGTTTTAAAAGGAGACCTATATCACATAATTGGGGCTTCTTCAAGTGAGAAATACAAAATCTGAAAAGTTCTTTTTTGCCTCAGAGCAAAGGATTCTAGCCAACCCCCAAACAGACAAAATTAAAAATACATTCAAACCCACCCAAAAGATAAATATATTAAATTTATTTGTTGTTTTTTCAAAGTGAACTAAAAGTTTGGTTTATGTCCATGTCCTACCTTTGCAGTCTTCCAAAGTTATGTTCTTGACAGATGGGTCATCCCCAGTGAGGTCCTTTACAATCCTATTGGCATCTTTCTATTTCAGCAGCCCAGAGCAAACTGAGCAGCCATTGGGGAGACAGTAGAAACATGTGAATGGGGAAAATCTTTTTCTAACCTAGTTTTTAGAAGTAGATCCTTGAGGATAGAGTTGACTCAGGACCTCATCCAATAGTCAGAAGTCAGTTTTGGCTTTGAGTTTTGGATATGATAGTCAGATTGGAATTGTGTCACTGAGGTTTGTTATAGAATTCTATGATATTGTGTCATATTATGACCTGCTAAACTATTACCCTTTGCTTCTATAGAGTTTTAAAGAATAGCTGTTATCTTTAAAGACATTTGATCCTCTATCTCTAATTTAAAGGAAGACCTTCAGCAGGGACAGAGTTTCAGCAATCTCTGTGGATTTGAACTACAGGTGATGGATGGATTCCAGCACATCTAAGTGTGTTGTGGCAGCGTGCTCAGTTTGAGTCTCTTCATTTGGTTCGCACATAGGATACCCTACTAACTGTTCCAAGTCTGAGCTGTCAGAGCAAAGTAAGGAAATCAGAGTAATGCAAAGGAAACATCTCAAATCAGTTTATAATAATCATAGTGTTCACCTTCCTCTTGGGGAGAATGAAAAGTGTCAGGACACATTCCAGAGATCTAGTGTAATGTTTGTTTATTTGTGCTAGATAAGCACCTACTCCTGGAATGCTGTTAGTTCATTCTGAACTTCAAAGTTGTGAGAAGTTATAAATCCTATCCATGCCATGGTTAAGCATATTGCAAAATGATAAAATGAATCCAAACAATGTAGAGAGTTTTGAAAATAAACATAGATGTAAATGGGAAACTAAAGATGACTCACAGAGCCACAGTTCAAAATTATCAATGCATACATTTGAAGTATTTTTTCTTTGTGCTATAAATATTTGCACCGATCACTCTCAGTTCCACAAATATTTTTGTGCAAGCTAGTTCTATGTCTTTTACAAAACATATTTTATATAATTTCTATGACATTACCTCTTTTTTGGTACCAGGGATTGAACTCACAACCTCGCACCTGCCAGGCAGGTGCTAAGGCCACGGAGCTAAATTCCAGGCCCTATTTTTTGAGACAGAGTCTCACTATGCAGTTCAGTATGGCCTTGAACTCACTTTGTAGCCCAGGCTGGTCTCCAACTCACAACAATCCTCCAGCCTCAGCCTCTCGAGTGCTGGGATTAAAGGTGTGGGCCACCATGCCCAGCTAATATTACTTTTTAATAAGCATTACTTTTAACATATGATAATATTCCATCAAGTATACAATGTATTTATAAATTCTGCCCTCTTTTAGACATTGATCTATATTTTTCTACTTAATATCAGATAACTGACTGTGAAAAGTTGGTTGTAGAACTGCTGTCCAATTAACTTACTGATTAACTTGTATAGGTAAAATAACTGCTGTGGTTATAGATAATCATGAATATCCTTCCTTAAGACACAGCTTTATTTATAACCACTGACAATAAAATGTTAAGACAAGAGACAAGCATCTATAAAATGCAAACTATCTGAAATACTTTGTGACAACCAAACACTGTGCATTAACATAGTGCTGTGATAAAAACAAAGCAACTAACTGCATGTGATTTTACATTGGTCAATGAGAGAAAACAGTGATTTAATCGAAATCTTTATTCTCATTTTTCTTTCAGAAAACGCAGTTGGGCCTATGTAAAAAAAAGGCATTGCCAGTATCTCCATGGGAAGCAAATTAAGCCCCTGGAAGTGTCGATCTCGTCCCATCATGAAGGAGCTGAGCGGAGCCCACCTGCCTTCCTGCTCCCTGCACAATTACCCTTGATTCACACAATAGATATGAACCTGGCCAGCCTTTTGCAAATTCAATCACATTATTAAGAAATGTGGGGATATTGCTACTTACACTTTGCTATTACTGGATCACTTTGCAATAAAACAAATTCCTCAGCAATTTCAATCTGTTCTTATTGTCCTTGAAATAAGTCTAGATTTCCACAAGCTTTCGTTAAAGAAAAAATATTATGCATATTACTACACTTTTTCTTACTCTTGAGCACCAATGTGAAAGGTCATGCCATTCCCTCAAACAGATACATCTGTAAAACAGAATAGTACCCTACATGCAAATATACACATACAACATTGAATGTCTTTTTTCCACATATACATAGATAGATATAGATATATGTGAAAGATGTGTTACCATATTTTTACATATACCTTGGTGTGAATGACTGGCCTTCTGTGCCATATATTCTTTGGAATAAAGTATTGTAGTCTATTTAATTCTAAACAGGAGTAAATATCTGAGAACAAACTAGAAGTGTCCAAACAAACCAATCACACTTGAAACTAGTTTAACAATAGTTCTGTTGTCACTTACAAATATTCCTGAGCAAGGAAAATCTTTCTGTCAGACTTAGGAGACATTTCTATTCATACTAAATTGAATAGTTGCCCTATTGAACAAGCTGAACTCTGCAAAACACAATCAACAAAAAGTGTTCTTTTGTTTTTTCCACATCTATTTTCAAATGTTTCACTGATTCTGCATTTCTTGCTCTAAATATCTCTTGCAGGTCCGTATTTTTATGATCATTTTCAATTATGACCATTAAGCAATCAAGTCCAAATTAAGCGAGAACTTGAATATTTTAGCCTTTTCAAAGTTTTCCACAACACTCTTGTCCTAATTATCTCTTGCTTATCCCTCTGATATCACCTCAATAATTTCAAAGACAGGAAGACTTCTTCACACACCTGATCATATCATATCAAAAGAGAACTGAGAGATTAATGTGAACATGAATAAAAGTATCATTATTTGTGGTGCATGCAAAAGAGCACAGCCTTTGGAATACCTGCATAAATTAAATGGTAAGTATTTATAAAAGTGAATTTTCTGTCAACTAGTAACATTGTTCCCCAAATATCAGTTCTTCAGATTATTACATCTGCACGCATCAGTATTTCCATAGATGTTAAAAATTTAAAAGACACTGATAAATTTGTTTTTATTAGAAAGTGAACAACTTACTGGAAAGGAAATCAAGAGCACGCATTGGGGGAATTGATATTAAATATCATGCTCAGTATCTGTTTGTGTGTGCGTTGTTTATGGAAATGTTATGTTTTGTTTATTTCTTGGAAACGATGGTGGTAAAAGAAGCTATCAGTTTTGGTGGTAAAAGAAGCTATCAGTTTTGGTTTCTCAGTCATAGTTCCTGGCAATGTACACAGCCATGTGCCACTTCTTTGTCGGTATTCCTTCACTTAGTGGCCACTCCAAACTCCACAAGTTCACTGTGTCCAATTTTGTTAAACACTGTCTTATAGTGTCTAGCAGACTGTCTGCATACACATAGAAATTCACATATATATCTGGCTTGAAAATAAAAAATATACCTTTACAATAATGAAGAAATCTTAGCTAGGTTAAAAGTATTCTTTCTACATTTTGAACATAGTGTTACACTTGATACATTACCTATCCAAAAACATAGAATAATATAGATAGATACAATAGATTGGTGTGTGAGTATGTGAATGAATGGTTTAGCAGTCTTTCAAGTCTCATGAACTGTGCCCACTTCTTAACAATTTAGTTATTAGACTTTTTTCAAGTCATTTATTCTTCATCTACTCTATATTCGATTACTATGGCTTAGCAACAGGGTAAAATCTGAGTAGACTCTGAACATGACCTGAGAACAACTAGGACCTGAAAAGTATGTGATAGCATGTGAGTGATATCATAGCTGTATCTTCACACAAATCACCCCAGATAATTTTTTTTTTTTTTTTTTTTTTTTTTTGCGGCACCAGGGATTGAACTCACAACCTCGCACCTGCCAGACAGGCGCTTGAGCCACTGAGCCAAACTCCCAGCCCTGTTTTTTTGAGGCAATGTCGCACTGTGTAGCTCAGGCCGGCCTTGTGCTCGCGTTGTAGCCCAAGCCGGCCTCGAACCCACAACGCTCCACCTACCTCAGCCTCCCGAGTGCTGGGATTAAAGGCGTGCGCCACCACGCCCGGCTCACCCCAGATAATTTTTGATGCCACTTGCATAATTCCTGTTTTAAAATCCATTTTAATCCTAAGATAAACATTATTTCCAATTATATTGCTTAGAAATCTATTTATTCCTTGATACTTCTCTTTGTTCTCCTACAGCATTCAAATTCAACCCATTCACCAATAATTAGCATTTCCAAATCCTTCTGAACATCCCGCTGATCGAGTAATTTATCAAAGTTTGGCATAGCTAACTTGGTTTAGCTGGGCATCATCTCTGTTCTGGTCCATTGTGATGACTTTAACCTGGACTCCTTCTTAAACAAACCATACCCAACCAGTTAGTGCTGTAATTAGAAAGAGCTTTCTAAAGTGCAAACGTGACACGACCTAGACGTAGGCGTTCCACATGTCTCCTTGAGACTTCTTCCTAACCTAATCTGATCCAATTTCTTACTTTTCATCTGCCTGTCCACTGTATATACCTACTAGCAGATCCACAGAGCTCCTTGCTTGGTCTCACATCCAAGTCTACGGCTAAATAGTTACAGCTGCCTGATACGAGCTTTAACCTTTCATTCTCCATCACCCAGCTACATGTGCACATTTTTCAAAACTCATTTTTGGCCTGATGTTTCTTTGGGAAACCTTCCCTGCCTCAGAAGAGTGCTGCTGCTCTAGGGGTCTGTACAGTTTCCGAAGTTCCAGCCCATGGAATGCTCCTCCTCCAGCTTATTCTTCATCCTTGCTTCCTTTTCTATTCAGGAAGTTACATCAATGCAAGGATTTAGTTTCACGGCACAGATGGCCACTTAGTAACTGAACAATAAAGAAATAAAGAGGTTTATAATATGAAATGGAGCACGATGTAGATTTTTAAAATGATACTAGACTTTGGTCGAAAAGACATACAAAAGGTAGTACTATATGGCAATTAAGAGCAGAACTCAGGGGCAGAGTGCTCATGGCCAAACTCCACCACCATTGCAAATTTATTTTCTATACCAGGAATTGAACTCATGACCTCTCACTTGTCAGGCAGGCATTGTACCACTGAGCTATATCCCTGACCCTCACCACTGGAAATTTAAGCCATGACAATTTCAACCTATAACTTATCTCCCTTGTAAAATGAGGCTAACAGTAATGTCTACCTATAGGATTGTTGTATTAAATAAAGTAAAGTACAAAGCTTTCATCTCTGCACCTTGAACAGCAAAACAGTGTTCAATAAACATAGTTTGTATGGTTTTAAAAATGTGTTAGGGAGCAAAGGAATTAAGAAAAACTAGATCAAAAAGTGCCATTCACTAAAATTTTTATTACCTCTTGGTGTATTTTTACTCATGAATGGAATATTATCAAGTGGAGAATATGTCCATATTGAGGAGTTTCCCCAAATTTGTAAATAATTCACTTTTCTTAAGAATGACTGGGGCCAGGCATGGTGACACACACCTGTAATTCTAGCACTTGAGAGGCTGAGGCAGGAGGATCACCATGAGTTTAAGGCCAGCCTGGGCTACATAGTGAGTTCAAAGTTAGCCTCAACCACATGGGGAGACTCTGTCTCAGAAAAAAAAGAGCAAATTTGTCGATAAATTTAATTTTTAATATTTGTTAGTATATTTACTATGTATATTGATTGCATTCATCATGAAGGACTGATACATGCACACAACTCATTTTAAATATTTTTACTTCTCATTCCCTCCCTGCTCCCTCCACCTCTAGTTCTCCTTCCCATTTTATGTTATCTATCTTTTATCTTGTGTTTTAAATTATTGACAACTAATTTTTTTCAAAAGATACATTTTAGGCAGTATTAATTTATTTCTTTGAAATAAAATTATCACAAAATTAAATCTTTCCTTTGTTTACTAGATAGTCTTATAGCACAAGCACAGCTTTCCAAACAACAGATGCAAAGCATTATATATTTTAGTATAGAAAAATAAAAGTAGAGTGCCTCTAGAGGGATGGGTGCATCAAGGGATAATGGCTTCTTTAAATTTCTAATTGTTTCTTTAATAAATTGCATGGAATTGATATGAATGAGATGTGCAAGCAACTTCATTAAGTGAAATTGTATAGAGGTGACATCGTGTGAAGATTTAAAATATTCCCTAAAGTGCTGCCTAGAATTACACCTAGCTTCAGTCCCTCTTAGCTTCCTTTCCATGTGCCAATCATGGTAATAAAAACTAAAGTAAGCAAATTTTCACTTATCAATCTTTTTTAATTACAGTAGAGATTAGATATAAAATGTAGACATATTTAGAGTGACTTATACAATAATGTAATACTGCCATGCTTCTGCTAAAAGGTCTAGTAATTTAATCTTGAAAAACAGGTAGAGAATCTCAAAATAAAATTATTTTGATTTTTTTCTACTTAAATATTTCTTTCTGAGATGTAATTTATGTTTGTTTTACACAGAAATTCTTTAAAATGCTAAGAATGAGTGGATGTTAGAAAATGCTGTCATTTTAAATTGGGGCCGAGTGTTATTGTCCCTTCTTTATCCGTTAACCTTGTACGCTTTTGTTTCCATCACCAGGGAGTAAACTAAGGAAAAAACTTAAATTGGAGCGTGCTTATTTAGAATCATCTTCTTTCACCTTTTGTTCATAATTCCACAGTCTTATTTGATCTGTGCACAAATAAAAGTTGTATTGGAGACAGCTCCAGGTTCATTTTCATTGATAGTACACCACAACAAAATAAGTTCCTTACTATGTTCCTAAAATAATTACAAAATACAACAAAGCTATCTATGTATACATAAATTGTCATTTTTTATTCCTCCATGATGATTTTTCTCTTCTACACTAACTACCTGAGAAAAGGTAACCTTCTGGATTTTATTGATGTTAGTCCCGTTTCTTCTCATTCTTTCATATGCTCTCAAAACAAATTTGTCATAAACAGAGTAGCTTAAAAGTTGGGATATCTGTATATCCCCCAGAGTTCAAATTTTGCCCTATAATCTCCCCAACATTTTCCATATTTATCACCTCATTAAACTACAGGAACATTAATTTTCAATGCAACAGTAAAGCAGCAGTTAAAAGAACCATGCAATGGGGTATTAGTTAAATGGTTAAAGAAATAAAAATGTTTAGTAGGAAGCCAGAAAAATAAACGAAGCTCACCGAGTGTCAGATGGCAGGCATGCTTGAGCAGTGCATGTGTGTATGTATACATGTATAATATAGGCATACCTTGCTGTATTGAACTTTGTAGATGTTGTGCTTTTACAAATTGAAAGTTTGTAACAATGCTTCCTCAAACACATGCAATGGAAAAAATTTTCTAAAAAGTCAGATGATCATTCAAAATTTTTGCCAATGAAATATTTTAAATTAAGGTATGTACACTGTTTTTTAGACATAATGCTATTACACACCTACTAGGTTACAATAAGTATAATCATAATTTTTGTATGTACCAGAAAACTAAAAAAAAAAAAGATTCATTTTGCTGTAATAGTCATTTCACTGAACTGTGTTGGAACTGAACCCATCATAGCTGATAGGCACGCCTGCAGACATATAATTCTAACTACTACTTAGTTTTAAGAAGTATTATAGTAAAAACTCTGTGTAACATGCCAGAGAAGTATAACAGAGACGATGTCTACCTAGGCAAAGAACTTGGTTGGAAAGGTGGTTCTTTAGAGTCTATCTAGCATTCAGGGCTTTCCCCTCATAGTAGCCTCCAAGCCAACACCAATATTTCTGAGCACAAATGAAGTAGCTAAACCAAGTAAAACTAAATACAATATGACTCCATTGAATGCACTACATAGTCTTGGGCAATGTATACAAGAATGGTGTTGGTACCCCAATCAGATCTTTGTATATAATGATTTGTTACCAATAGCTGCTAATAACTTACAGTTATGCCCAATCCAAAGTTTGTTTTAGTCAACAGGAGCTAACCACCCAGAAATGCCTGGGAGATCATACCAGAGATAGCTCTCACATCATGCCTCACTGATAATAGGCACATAAAGGTTTGGAAAAATTGCCTCATGTAAGGAAATGCTAATCCACCATTAAAACTCCCCCAAGGGTTAGGCTAAAGCTAGACTTGGCTGAAGCCATGTTTCTGCCTAGCTGCTTCTGCCCATTTCTGCTACTCTGTCCCTTTGAAGTTTATACCCTGAGAACACTCCCTCTCTAGGTCACTTGCACAAGAATTCTTGTCTCACTTTGTTTCTAGAGAAGCTGACCTAGACTTGTATTTGAAACCTTCCAGAAAATGTAGAAACATTCATCATGGCTTATCTTGCTAGACTGGGAAAAAAAAGCAAACTCTTTTTCTCTGGTTAGGAACCAAAACTCACTTCTCTTTAAACTTTAAACAAAACTGAAATGTCTTAGTTACTTTTCACTCATTGCCGAGACAAAATACCTGACACCCAAAATTAGAGAAGGAAAAGTTTATTTCTTACAGTTTCTCAGGAATTTCAGTCCATACTCAGTTGGCTCCAGGGCAGCATAGCATGGCGGGGCTGCCATTTATGGCAGCCACAACAGCAAGGTGCGCTGGCGAGCGGTAAAGAGTGGAAGCCAGCAAGAGGAAGACCCACCTCCTTTACACTGTATATCAGCTCCACTACTCGGCGGGTGCAGCACTCACATCACCAATCCCAGCGCTAGACAACTAGACAACAAATGGATCATAAGGGCCAGACTCAGACCCATCAAAAGTATGTGAGAACTTGGGGGTACAGAGTATCATCCAATACATGAGAAAACATACCATTAGAAAGAACAGAGAGGAGGAATCAGAAAAGGAGGAGGGTAATAGGAGCTCATGAAACCTCAATGGCCAGACAATGACGTTTCAGATACTTACAGCTTGTCTTTTATCACTGCAAGAAAATGCAGCTCCTAAAACCCTTTATCCTGTCTGTCTTTTTTCTGTTTTTTTCTTTTCTTTTCTTTTCTTTTAGACAGGGTCTCATTGTGTAGTTTAGGCTGGTCTTAAAATCACTACATAGCTTGGACTAGCCTAGACTTCACAGCAATCCTCTTGCCTATTTCTCAAGTGTTGGAATTAGATATGTGCCACCATCAAAACTCCTAAAGTATTTCATTTTGATATTTTCCCCTTAATTTACTTAATATTTATTTAATTCCTTTTCTGTTACTTGAAACTAGAGTCAAAATAAAAGCAGATTTACCATGTTTGAGAACTCCCAATGGAATTATATTTTCTGAATCCATTCACTTTGCACATACATAAATGTTATCAATTAAGCCACAAATGCTTTGAAGTGATAAATGACTTTGCTGGAAATACTTCTGGTTAGTTACTGGATTGTGCTATTAATTATTAATTAATAACCTTTGAAAAAGCACTTAACCTATTTGAGCTTGTGTTTTATGCTATATAAATGTTTAAATGGTTCTTTAAAGGAGTAAATCATGATAAAGAAGGTTGTGCAGTGCACAGGAGGTGCTCATCCATTGTCTTAGGTTTTTTTGTTATCTTTACTACCTTAGGTCTTTTTTAAGTACATGTTTTCAGTACATGCAGCATACAATCATCTTCAGCTGTGGGCTTATGTACATACTACAGCTTGTTTGTTTACTTAAATCCCCTTCCCTTCCCAATTTTCTGAATTTTCCCAATTTTCTCCCTCCTCCTCACCTCCTTCAATTCCCCTGTCCCAATTTTCATCCTTGTTGATATTGTTAATCTAGGCTAATGTCATAGCATATAATGTTTACATTCATTGAGGTCATTAGGCTCCTGTACATGGGATATCCTTATTCTACTTATTTCTGTTCTCCTCTTCCCCACACCACACCTTCGTTCCCTTGGACCACTTCCTTACAACAAGGCTTCTGTCCTGCTCTCCCCTTCTATCCATCCTTTATTATTTTCTTTGTGTGTACTTTGCCTCACTCAAATGAGAAGTATCATATGGTATTTAAGCCCGTGAATCTGATTTATATTTGTATTATATTTTTCACTAAATGCAACATTGTATTTTCAGGTGCATCCATTTTCCTACAAATCTCTCAAATTCATCATTCTTTATAGCTGAGTAGTATTCTGTGTTATATAGATACCACATTTTCTTTATCCAAAAGTCTGTTGATGGGTCCACAGGCTGCTTCTAGGATTTAGCTATTACAAATTGTGCTGCTATGAACATTGGTTAGCATGTACCACTGTAGTATGTTATCTTAATCTCTATGGGAAAGATACCTAAAAGGGGGATCACTGGGTTATATGGAATATCTAAGTTCAGGTCTTTGAGAAATCTTCATACTGATTTTCATAATGGTTGTACTAGTTTGCATTCCCACCAGTAGCAAGGAGGGTTCCTTTTCCAGCACAGCCTTACTGGTATTTGTTATTGTTTGATTTCTTAATGATTCCCATCGTTATAGTCAAGTTCCTATGGCCCTGCCAAGTCTCATGTAATCATGGCATGGATGCCACTGAGTGTAGCATTCATGTTTAGTTTGTTGTCTAGCACTGGGATTGGTGATGTGAATGTTGCCCCACCCAGGATTGGAGCCAACATAGTGTAAGGGCAAGAAGAAGGTGTGTTTTTCCCTCTCTTGCCAGTTTGCCTTGCCATTGCAGTGACCATGAATGGCAGCCCCACCATACCATGCTGCCTTGGAGCCAACTGAGTATAGACTGAAACCCCCAAGAACTGTAAGAAATAAGCCTTTCCTTTCCTAATTTTTGGAATCAGGTATTTTGTCTCATCAATGAATGAAAAGTAACTGAGACAGAATTTGGTACCAGTGCAGTGGGGTCATTGCTGTGACTAAATCTGATCATGTGGTTCAAGAAGCTTTGGAAATGGCTTGTGGGAAGAGTCTGGAAAGGTTTGGGGATGTTGCTTGAAAGAATGGTTTTGGCACAGCTTTGGCTATTCTGTAGGGGAGCTTCTGGTCAGAGTTCAGAAGACCAGAAGACTGATAGAAAGCCTGCTGGTAAAGACCAGACTCAGGAGGTTTCTGCTGGGAAGAAGGACTGCACTAGTTGTTGGACTCCACATGATGTGTGTTTCAGCTTGGCAGAAAGTTTGCCTGCATTTTGATTGTGCCCAGAGACTTTGTCTGAGACTGAGACTAAAGGCAATGAACTGATTAATCAGGCAAAGGAAATTTCAAGGTAGTCGAATGCTGAGGCAGTGGCATGGCTATTGTTGGGAGCTTTCAGCCAGATTTATGTTGTGAATCAGGATCAAAGAACCCAGCAAGATGATTCAAAATGTGAGTTTGACCAGGTACCTGTGGACTGTGAAGATAGAGCTGAGACCCTGATTGCTGAGAAGGAACAAAGAAATGAAAAAGATGGCCTGGCACCATCCTGGGAAGCAGTGGGCCTCCATCTTTTACAGCCTCAAACTGGCAAAAGTGAAGAAGTTTGCTTAGAGGAAAAAGTCACAAAGTGCCATGTTCCAGAGTGGCGATGGAGGCCACAGGAGATTCCAAAATGGTGGCAGCCACATCAGATTCCAGAATGGTGGTGGCACAGACAAGATTTTCCTCACAATTAGGTTCAGAGAGTTCAGCAATCCAGGCACTTGACACCCACAGCCAAGAGTGAGGAAAGTCTGGCTACTGCTCCAGCTGCCAGTGGACCTTGTAAGCATCCATGCAGCGCTGGTTTTAGGTACAAGGAAAATACACAAATTCTAATGCTAAGGCAGCTTCCACCCTGACTTGAGAGGGCAATATGTAAAGATGTAAGGGTGAAGCCAAGGGTGCGATGGAAAACCCGTAAGTCTGGAAAAGCCAGGAACGTGGATCATCCAAAAAAAGTTGTAAAAATTGAACAGAAGGGGCCTAAGAGAGAAGCAATGGGAGTTAAAACTCCTAAAAGTGGAGTCACTCAAGGCTTATGAAGCTCACAACCAGATTGCTTCAGACACTGAGCATGAAACTATAAGACTCAATGTTCACCCTGCTGGATTTTGGACTTGCTTTGGTTCCAATGCTTTGTATTCCCATTTGTAACTTTTGGAATGGTATTGTTTATCTTGTGTCTTTACATGTTGCAAGTGTTTAACCTTGTTTTCACTTTACTGGGGGTTGCAATTAAGAGTTTGCCATAAATCTCAGAGGAGATTTAGTACTTGTACTTTTCAGCAATGCTGAAACTTTAGGACTTTGACAATTCTTGGAGATGGACTAAATGTCTTTTGTATGAAGGATGTACATGAGTCTTTGGGGGGCCAGGGGTGGAATGTTATAGTCATGTTCCTATGGCCTCACCAAGTCTCATGTAAACATGGCATGAACACAGCTGAGTCTAGCATTCATGATTGGTTTGTTGTCTAGCATTGGGATTGGTGATGTGAGTATTGCATCCACCCAGGGGTGGAGCCAACATACAGTGTAAGGGCCTGAAAAAGGTGTTTTTCCCTCTCTTGCTGGTTTGCCTTGCTGTTGTGATGGTCATGAATGGCTGCCCCACCATGCCATGCTGCCTTGGAGCCAACTGAGTATGAACTGAAACCCCCAAGAACTGTAAGAAATAAAACTTTCCTTTCCTAATTTTCAGCATCAGGTATTTTGTCTCAGCAATGAGTGAAAAGTAACTTAGACAGTCATGCTTTCCAGATTAAGGTGAAATTTTAGCATTGTTTTAACTTGCATTTCTCTAATGGTCAGGGATGTTGAGCATTTTTTAGTCTTTATTATTTTTATTAGTACATATTTTTCATACATACTGATCACATTCAACATAGGGAATTTGTACCTGTATATAACACATCTCAATTCTTTTTTCCCATTCACCACCCTTCCCATCAACATTTCTTCCCCTCTTCATTTACATAATGAACATTGTTTCACATATTTTTTGAAATTTTGTATTTTTTCCTTAGTGAAGTGTCTGTTCATTTTTATTGCTCATTTTTTGACAGGGTCTTTAATTTTAGGTGATTTAATATTTTTTAGTTCTTTATATATTCTAGATATTACTCCTTTGTTTCAGGAATAGCTCTCAAATTCTTTCCTATTCTGTATGTTTTGTTTTCACCTCACTGACTGAATTTTTGCTGTATAGAAGCTTTTTAGTTTAATATAATCCCATTTGTTATTTCTTGTGAAAACGAGGTTGTCTATAACTATGTCCTCAAGTGTTTTACCTATTTTATCTTCCTGTCAGTTTAATATTTCTGTTTTAATGTTTAGATGTTTGATTTATTTTGTTTTTAATTTAGTATATACTAAGGGATGAGGGTCCAGTTCACTCTTATGCAAACAAATATCCAGTTTTCCCTACACCACTTATGAAATATGCTATCTTTCTTCCAACATATGCTTTTGGCTCCTTTGTCAAAGATCAAACAGTTGAATAAGTGTGGAGAGGTTTCCTTTATCGTCAGTTCTGTTCCACTAATCCATATATCTGTTTTTGTTCCAGTACTATGCTGTTTTTATCACTACAGCCTTGTAGTGTAGCTTGAAGTCAGGCATTACTATGCCAACCTCTTTGCTCTTGATGTCCAAAATTACTTTTGCTATTCTGGTTCTCTTTTGGTTCCACATAAATTTTAGGAATGTTTTCTCTAGTTCTGTAACATGTGATGTTGGTATTTTCATGGGTACTGAGTTGAATCTGTATAACTATTTTTGGAGTATGACCTCAAAAATACTGATTCTGCCTATCTAAGAGCAAGGGACATCTCTTCATTTTCTGGTGTTCTCTACAATAACCTTTTCAGAGTATTGTGCTTGTCTTTGTAGAGGTATTTCACTTCTTTGGTTAAGTTAATTCCTATCGATTTCATTTTTCTTGGAGCTACTGTGAATGGTACTGTTTTCATAATTTCCTTCTCATGAAATTCATTGGTTCACACAAATGCTAATTGTTTTTGTGTGTTGATTTTCTATCCTACAATATTGCTGAATTTACTTATTAATTCTAAGAGATTTTGGTGGTGTTCTTTGGGTCTTCTACATAGAGTATCATATCATCTGAAAATAATAATTTGAGTTTTTTCTTTCCTCTGTGTATCCCTTTTATTTTTTTCTTTTGTCTGATTACTCTGCATACTGTTTCAAGTACTGTACTGAACAGAAGTGGTGATAGTAGATATTCTTGTCTTGTTCCTGAACTTAGGGGGACTACTTTTAGTTTTTTCCTACTTAGTAAGATGCTGGCTGTTGGTTTGTCATAAATAGCTTTCATTTTACTCAGGTATGGTCCTCTTACACCTGTTTTCTTTTTTTTTTAAGAAAAAATGGACATAGAAAAAAAAGCAAAAGAGACAAATAAACAACAACAACAAATCCAGTACAATAACATTATAGGTTTACAAAGTGAGATGATTGGAATTTGACAGTGGATGTAATATTGCATATCATTACCTTCAAAGGGGTTGTTCAGATTAACAGATATAGACATGTAAAATTGATCTAATCATATGAGCATTAACTGTTCTTTTTCAATAACTAATGCATTTAGTAGTATAGTCATTTTAACTAAGTTATGTATACCTATATACAAATTTATGTTTTTTTCCTTTTCCCTTCCTTCTTTCCTCCTTTCCCTTTATAATACCTCTTGTTATCTTCAAAGTAACTGCCCATACCATTAGGCATAATATAATCAAACTAAATAGTACAGAATAAAACCAATTAAAAAGAAACAATGGAAACAATACATAGTAAAGCAACAATGATTACTATAATGCCTCATATTTTCTAAGCAGTTGCTTATATCATCAGTCATAGTACAATCAAACAAACCAAAATAAGATAAAATCACTCAAAACAGAACAATGAAAGCAATACAGGGTTTCAAAACAAAGTAATCAGATCTCAATAATGGCTACCATAATGTGTTTTGTTATCTTTGAAATAGCTGTCTATGCCATCAAATATAATAAAATTAGGCAAACTGAAATAGAATATGATCAAACTAAACAGCTCAATGAAAACAATACAGTACCCACATCCCGATGATAGATTAACAATGGCCACTGCCTTCCCTTTTTAGACACTTCCTCCCCTTTCATTTTTACAATATATATTGTGTATTTTGAATCCTACAAACTCCTTTAGTTGTTTTTTGTTTGTTTGTTTGTTTGTTTTGTTTTGTTTTGTTTTTGTGCTAGGGAGATAACATGATGCTCACCCATGTGGCTCTGGGCCCTTTCATCCATGAACATGATCTTAAATTGTATCCATTTACCTACAAGAGGCTTGAGGTTATTTTATTTTATAGCTGAGTAGTTTTCCATTGGATAAAAATGCCATATCTTTCTTGTCCACTATGTAGCTAATGGGCAAGCTACTCCCACTTCTTTCTGGTTCCCTGTCACATACAGCATTGTTCTCTCTCCTTTGACTTTCAGTCTGTGAACCACCTTTCGCATTTAATGTGTTTCTTGTATAAAGCATATTGGTGGATTCTGTCTCCTGATCCACTCTGCCTGTGTTTCTTTCCATTGGTGGATTGAGGCCATCTACATTAATGGTTAAGGCCAACATGCACTGCTTTATCTCCACCATGCCACTTTCCTGCAGTTGGCTGCCCACTTTTCCTCTCTACTCAGTTGTCTGCCCCGCTCAGTGATATCCCTCTGCTACTGTTTCTGAAGTTGTGGTCTTTTTTTATCTCTCTCTAAAATGTCCTTCAGTATTCTTTGTAGGGTTGGCTTGATGGTCATATATTCCTTCAGTTGTTCTTTGTCATGGAAGTATCTTGTTTCTCTGTTAATTTTGAAAGATAGTTTTGCAGGGTACATCAATCTGGGTTGGAAGTTGTTTTCTTTCAGGACTTGAAATACTTCAAGCTCTTCCTGACCTGATGGTTTATGTTGAGAAGTCTGTCATGATTCTGATGGGTTTTCCTTTGTAGGTGATCTGTTTCTTTTCTCTAACAGCTTTTAGTATTCTGTTCGTGTGTTGAATTTCTGGGATCTTTATTATTATATGTCTGGGTGTAGATTTATTTTGGTTATGGTTAGCCGGAGTTCTATATGCTTCACTTATCTGAAAGTCACTTCCTTTTCCCATGCTTGGAAGTTTTCCAAGATTATTTCTGTAAATGGGCTTTTAATTTCATTTGTACTGACCCCTGCTTTTTCATTCACACCTTTTATTCTTAAGTTATGTTTCTTTGGGTTGTCTTGCAGCAGTTGTACTTTTACTTCCAGGTTCCTTGTTATTTTTAAGAGATCTTTCCTTTCATGATCACAGGCTGCAAACCTGTCTTCAAAGTTTGAAAGTCTATCTTCAGTTTCTTTCAAGTGGTTTTACCAACTTTCATTGGAGTTTTTGATTTCCTGGTTATCTCCTTCCTGGGGTCCCCAGCCCAACTCCAAGATGTCTCCCAGCCAATCTCTTTCTCTGGCGGGAGGGTGAAGACCTCTGTAAACTCACCATCAGCTAGTTCAGTTCTCCAGGCCTGCTTCCCCTGTCCACTGTCACTCTCCTCCAATGCTGCCTCTCTCAGCAGAGGCCTCCGGGGTCGCTGCCACCACAGCACCATGATTGTGTATCCCCAGGTTCCACACAGTGGGTCCAGCTCCGGGCAGAGGCACCGCCAGCTACCACCTTCTTTGTTTAAGTGTTTCTTTTTACTCTTTCTGTGGGCTTCAATTCTCGCTTTAGATTCTTCCTGGGTCCAGAGGACCCACTTCCTTCCTTTTTGTCTTCCCCACGTTGCTGTATTCCAGCATCTGGGTGGTATCTCTCAGGGAGGCTGTTTACTGTGCTGCTTACTGTTCTGCCATCTCGTTCTTCTCCCTACACCTGTTTTCTTCAGAGGTTTTTTTCATGAAGGGGTGTTGAATTTTGTCAAAAACTTTTCTGCATCTATTGATATGATCATATAGATTTTTTGCATTGCTTCTGTTTGTGTGCTGTATTAAATTTATTGACATATATGCTGAGCCATTCTTGCATCTCTGGGATGAAATCTACTTGATCATGATGTATAATCTTTTAGATGATGTGTTACAATTAACTGGCTAGTATCTTGTTGAGGATTTTTGCAGCTATGTTCATTGAGAAGATTAGTCTATAATTTTCTATTTTTTGTTGAGTATTCAGTTTTCATATTGAGGTGATACTAACTTCCATAAACAATTTAGAAGTGCTCCATTCCTTTCATTTTCTTTGAAGCTTGAGGAACACAGGTGATATAACATCCTCAAAGGTTCTGTAAATTGCAGCAGTGAATTCATCAGTTGCCAGGCTCTTTTCTATTGGTATATTCTTTATTACTATGTCAATTTAATTGATCATTATTGAGTTTTTATGCTATTTATGTCTCCTTGAGTTAGCTTTGGTAATTTGCATCTTGGAATTTTTCCACATCTTCAAAATTTGCTAATTTTTTGGAATGTAATTTTTCAAAGTAGTTACTATCTTCTGGATTTTGACAATCAGTTGTGATTTCAATTTTTACATTTCTAGTTGCATTAATGAGAGTCTTTTCTCTCTTTCTTTTGGTAAGTCTGGCTAAGAACTTTCCTTATTCTCTCAAAGAACCAGCTGTTCAATCCACTGATTTATTTTTACTGTTTTTATAGTCTCAATTTCATTGATTTCTACTCTCATTTGGATAATTTTTCTGCTTAATTGTATCTTGAGGCTAGTGGGTTGTTGTTTTTAAGTATCATAAGATTTCTCATAAGGTTATTTATTTGTGATTGCTCTGTTTTCCTAATGTGAGCATTGATTGTGATGAATTTGCATTTTAGAAATGTTTTCATAGTGTCCCAAAAATTTCAGTGAGTTGTACAATCACTGTCACTGACTTCTAGAAATATTCTCATTTCTTCTTTAATTAATTCTCTGATTCATTAGTTATTTAGAAGAATGTCATTAATTCTCTAAGAGCTTCTACCTTTTCTGAAATTTTTTTCTGTCATTGATATCTATTTACATTGCATAGTGGTCTGACAGGATTTCAACTCTTTCACATTTACTTATGCAGACTTTGTGGCTATTATATTATCTGTTTTGATAACAGTAACTTATGCTGCTGAAAAGAATGGATATGCTGTTGCAGAGGGCCAGAATATTCTGTAAATACCTAGTAAGTTCATATATTCAAGGATGTGGTTCAGTTCAGATATTTTTAATTGGCTTTGTTTAGTTGATCTAACTTTTTTCAAAGTGAGTGTTAAAATACACTACTGTGTTGATAGTAGTATTTATTTGATCTTATAAATTCAACACTTTTTTGTTTTATGAAAATAGGTGCTCCAATATTTGATGCGTATGTTTATCAATGCTATCTTTTCTTGTAGGATTTTTCCCTTAACTAGCATGTAATGACATTCTTCGTCTCTTTTAAATGTGTTTAGCTCAAAGTTTACCATGTCTGATATTAGAATTGCTAACCCTTCTTGTATTCAGGGTTCAAGCATTTAAGATATTGTTTTCCATTCTTTAAATTTTAGTCTATGAATATCTTTTTTAATTAGATGAGTTTCTTAAGTGCAATAGACAGTTGGAGTCTGTTTTTGGACCAGTCCACCAGTATTTGTCTTTTAACTAATTGTAGAGTTGATGCTATTAACATTGAGAGATATTACTGAGATGTGTTGATTGTTTACTATCATTGTTTTCTTCATCTGTTGGTGAATCCATTGCTTTTATTCCTGACATTTTTTGTTGCTATCCATTAATCTTACTTGGGATTTCATTTCCTCTGTGTTTTTAGCTGTGTCAGTTTCAATATTTCTGTCAAGATTATTCTTGGGTATTTTCATCAGTGGAGGTTTACAACTCATGTATTTTTTGAGTTGGTGTTTTTCATGGAAATTCCTTATTCAGCCACCTATTTTGAAGAATAATTTTGTTGGATAAGTTAACCTTGATTGAAAGTTATTTTCTTTTATGGACTGAAATATTTCACTTCACTCTGGCCTTTAGGGATCACATTTCATCCAATATATCCACATTTGAATTTCAAGGAAATAAATAAAAAATTGGATGAACTAACCAAAATAGTTCAAAACTTACATGACAAATTGAACACAGATATAGAATCCTTGAAAAGGTGTCAGACAGAAATTCCTGACACAAATTCTGTCACTTTGAAAAGGTGTCAGACAGAAATTCCTGCTGTGACTAACTGGTTTAACTTCATATTTGATTTTTTTGTTTTGTTTTTCTCTGGATTCTTTAAAATTCTGTTTCTTGTTGGAGATCTGATAATTTAATAAGAACATATGCATCTTTTCAGCATACTTGCTTTGTCTTCTACAAAAATCACTTACTTGTATTTTAAATACTTTTCTTATATTTAGGAAATTTTCTTTTATGATTTCTGTAAACACATTAGCAAACCCATTGTGTTATCTTCTAGTGTTTTTCTAACTCCAATTATTCTTAAATTGATCCTATTTTCATCTAGTCATTGCTGAATAATCTTTTCTTGTTCTACTTACTTTGTGGCTTCTTTGAGTATTTCATTATAATTCACTATTTTATCAACAATTTCAACACTGTCTTCACATTAGTCATTTCTGCAATTTATGAATTCTATACAGTTTTTTGTGTCAGGAATTTCTGTTTGACACCTTTTCAAGGATTCTATATCTGTGTTCAATTTATTATGTAAGTTTTGAACTATTTTGGTTAGTTTGTCCAGATTTTTACTTATTTCCTTGAAATTCAAATGTGGATGAAATTGCTGTGAAATTTTGGCTCATCTGCTCTTTGAACTCATTTAGTTTCTTCATCCCTGCTATAAAATTTTCATAGAGTTCCACTATCTGACATTTGCTTTCCACTCCCTTTTTCTCCATTTGTGATTCCTTGCTCTGCCTTGGATGAACTGGAAGACCTCAGCGTCTCCTGTTGCCTTGCTTCTTCATGCTTCTAGGTATATCTGTGTACCCTCTTTTTTGAGGAGTGTACTGTGGGTCAAGAACTAGAAGAGTAAGAGGAGATTGTGGCTTATATGGAGGTGTTTAGTAGGATGTTGTCTCCCTATGAATAGTTTTCAGTTTTGCATGCCTGGTGCTAGTATTTCCTCCTTCTGTCATTTACTTTAAGTAATTTGAACTTTGTTCCTATGTTTTGCTGAAAGAACTAATTCTGGTTATAATACTGTCAACAAATTCAATCATTTAACACTTCTATATGATAATCCTTGCAGTTATATCTCCCCCTTTTGTCTGTTCTTTATGCACCCCATGGCTATATACTCTCTGTAGTTGTTCCACAATGAGGTAGGTGGAGCGAGGAGAATGGAAAGTAGTTGTATGAGGAGTATAAGATGCTAAAGGGAAAGCCGGGCATGATGGTGCACGCCTTTAATCCCAGCAGTCAGGAGGCTGAGGTAGGTGGAGCATTGTGAGTTCGACGCCGGCTTGGGCTACAACACGAGCGCAAGGCTGACCTGAGCTACACAGTGTGACCCTACCTCTAAAAAAACAGGGCAGGGAGTTTGGCTCAGTGACTTAAGCACCTGTCTGGCAGGCGTGAGGTTGTGAGTTCAATCCCTGGTGCAGCAAAAATAAATAAATAAATAAATAAATAAATAAATAAAAAATAAAGGGAAGGATCGAAGGAGGGATAGTAATATATGAGAAGAAAAGTTTGGGGTACAATTTCATTGGAGTACTTGAGTTGACATAGCAGTATTGAGAGCTTTCAGAAGATATCTGTGAGGGCAAGTATTATATATGGAAGGAAGGAGGTTTACTTTGTGACTGAGGAAAGTTATATGGTTGTCAGAACTTGTTGATAGGAAGGGCTACAAACTAGGTGAAATATGGAACAGCAAAAGGTGTAGAATGGGGAGGACCAAGGTTTTACACTAGAGAAGAAGAGTTATTGTGGGGAAGCTAAGTGTGGGAAGCTAAAACTGTGCGAGGGAGAGTTTATATATTTGGAAACAGAATAAAGACATGGTAATAGTATTATTTCACAAGTTTGAAGTGAAGAAACTAGATAAGGAGCTGAGGTAAGGGAGAGAGCCTAGGCACCTACTGAATTAGAGCCAATGGAAGGAAAAATACACAAAAATAAAAACCTAATAAACACAAAAATGCATAAAAGAACATAACATAATCCCACACTACTAAATAAGTCAAGAAATGAACAAAGACTCAAATCTCTAAGATAGCCAATGGGAGCACATATTAAATATTTCAATGATACAGAGTGTATATGGTTCATATGTCACTTCTTTGCCAGAAAATCTAAGTGCTTGCACCCCAAATAACTCCCCTGATCCTTTCACTGAATGTGGATGCAGACATCTTGTTACAGTGGGAACAGGGTGCCAATGTTACCTTCCAGTCTTATGTAACTCACGCTGAACCTGGCCTCTGACCACAGGAGCTGAGTCCATGTTCACCAGCTCCAGCCTCTCAGTGAGACCGTCTCCTGTGTGCCCTCCTGTAGCTGACCTTTCTTCACCCACTTTGGGAACTCGACAGTGTGGAGCATGACTTAAAGCCAAGCAGTTGCTCTGGGACTCAGGTATAAACACTGGTCCCTTCTCTACAGTGAATCCCCACCAGCTCTCATAGCACAGCTGTGGTGGCGGAAGCTGGTCTGAGATCACTCAGCCCAACAGTTGACTATCAAAGCCCACTTTGGAGGCAGCATCTCACATTTTCCTTGTAGGTTCCAATTGCCATTGATTCTCAGTCCTGGTGTGGTTTTCCATGAGAAAAGAGTTTTCAGTTTCCCTTTGCCTCCCAGATGGCAGCTGATCAACTGCTCCCAAATGAACAAAGTTTGCAAAGATTCCCCTCTCTCATCTGTGATGTGTTCTGTTTCTTCTGTTCCATATAATCTTTTCCTTCCTCTTTGGCATTCCCCTTCTGGCTCCTGAGTAACCTTATGTCACTTTGATTTCTCTCCAAGCTACTGTATTTGACTCTCTGCACACTTTTTCCTGGAGAAGTTGAGTTGCTAGCACTCCCTGCCCCACCATTTCTTCTCTCTTCTTTTACAAGAGTTTTTTCAAGACTCTCTTCTTTATTCACTTTTGGAAATGTCAGTCAGCTCAGTATTATGTCTATTTTTCTTCTCAATTTCTAATTTTAAAAAAAATTGCATCTCTTTTAATTTCAAAGTAATTGTAGGCTAGCAAGGTCATTGTTTTTCATCTCAATGATTCTGTTTTCACTTATAGAAGTTCTTCTTTTTAATCAGACTTTAATTCCCAGTCCCTTATTGCTTCATCCATGTATAGTCAGTTTTCCAGTCATTGATACAAAGTACCTGTCATCTCAAGGTACATCAGAAGATGTATATTTGGTTTGCAGTTCTTGAAGAGTCAGCCCATAGCAGGCCAACCCCAGGGGAAAAACAGCATGGCAGAAGGGTGTAAGAGAGCAAAGATGCTTAGTTCTTGGTAGCTTGGAAGCAGAGCAGAGGAAGAGTGACCACAGACCATATATAGTCTCCAAAGTCATGCCTCCTCACCCACCCACACTTACACAGAAGTGGGTTTTCCTGAGCCCCTAGGCATCTCACAAACCAGCTGATTATCCACTTTAACTATCACAGTTACTGGGTCAACTTCTTCTTGTGTTTCTTTAATTATGCAATATTTTGCAGCCTACTTAAAATAATTTCAATATTTTATGTTATTCAGATGCAAAGTTCCTTATTTATTCCCATTGGATCTATCTTTTATAAAGTTTATTCCTCATTTGGTTTGTAATTGTTTTATTGGGAATTCAACTTTAGCAGAAATTCACTCACATGCTTCTCTCTTCTCCATAAAGTGTTGGTCTCCTTCACATACAGAGATATTAACATAGACTGACTTGGGCTGGGGATTTAGCTCACTGGCATAAGTGCCTGCCTGGCAAGCATGAGGTCATGAGTTCAACCCCTCGTACCATAAAAAATAGTGAAATAGACTGACTTTGCCAGGGATAAAGCTCAGCGACACAGTGCCTGCCTGGTAAGCACAGGGTCCTGAGTTTAATTCCTGATACCAAAAAAAAAAAAAAAATTGCTGATTTTGTTTACTTCTTTTGATGTCCAAAGAGTCTCATAGTTTCAAAATTAGTTTTTATTTTAACATCTCAGTTTGGAAATCTAGCAACATGTGGAGATAAGAATTCATATTTCTTAACAGCATGTCTTCAAGGCTTATGATTTCCATCTCTGAAGAAGCAATTTTTCTTTACACTAAAAAAAGCCCAGAGAGACATATAACCTTGCCACATGCCTTGGCTATTCAGCCAAATTTTATGGATGTTCTTTTGCACAAAGGGAACAAATCTTTTATGGTATTAGTTTACACATGGAATACAGTTTCAGCCACACTTCAAACAAGGCTAAGGCAGTTGGTTCTGTGAACCATGAAAATACAATCCTTCACTTCTACAAGTTCCATGGTCTCCTAGTGCACATTTGTATTACATTGCAAGCTTAGTACTCTAACTTTCACCTTTTGGTTCTGGTGCTTGAACGTTTACTTAAACTCAGATAATTACTTTTTAACTAATTTAACTTACATTTTTTTCTTTATTCTTATATTTTAAGTAAAATCTGTACATTAGTAATGAAAAGTCGCATTAATCTCAATTTTCCTTTTATTGTAAAGAAAATCTCATGGAATGGTTACCATGTTTTTGGTACTTGTCTTCAATTGTTTTGATTATTTCTGTGGGTTTTTTTTTTCATTTCTAGTTTGTCAGTCCTCTTGTAATGCCCAGTATCCCTCCCCAACTCTTCTCCACTTGTTAGTAATTGAACCAAGGTTGTGCTTTGCTATGTGGAATGTTTTCTAGCTTTTAGCCACAAAACTTAACCTGTACAATGAGCGACTTTTGGTGGGATTAGTTCTTAGCTGGTCTGTGACTTCAGAAAACAATGAAACTGAAGTCTACCTGCCTAGAGTTCCTGCACTTGCATGTGCTGCACAAGTGAAGAAATGGAGAATAGAAGACCCTGTGTAGAAGCCCAGCACTGTACATAGCTTAGAGTGAAATTTGTAGCCCATAGGCTCAATACATATAGTCAAAACTCAGATTATGGCTCACCACGATAGTATCCACAGTAGCTGACCATATAGAAAAAAATACTGCAATACTCAAAGTCACATTCATTGAATTTTACACAATGGATGCTGACCCATCTTCATCACAATCTAATCTAATTACTAAAATCTATAGAAAATGAATTTCTTTATCTCTCTCCTTGAATCATATCTTTGAATTTTTTTGTCTTCATCACAATTTTATTCTTGCACCAAAAGGAAAATTCCTTCTTACAATTCTATACCAAGAGAGCACAAAAACTTTGCCATCATCATCACTTACTACATAGTGTCAATTAAGGTCAGTTGAGCCAGAGTCTAACTTTGGATAGAATGACACTGACAGGCTTGGTACTTTATTTTCTATCTCCAGTGTAGGTTAGCTTTATTAATGAAGAAGCATTTGAGTTAAAGAAAATGCAAAGCGGGTCACAGCAGGTGATAAAGTTAATTCAGGTATTTGAAATGCTCCATGTACATATACACGGGAATTATTGAAATAAGTCAAGGGGTATATTATCTCATATTACACTGAATTACAGTTTACTTCCCATCACCCCTACACGTCCCCAAAGCAATCGTTGTCCTGCTGTCTCTCTCTGTCACTCGCTACAGATTAGTTTTCATTTCTGAACACTTTATATAAATGGATTCATAAAAGAGATACTCATTTTGTGTAGTTTAATTTCTCTCATCATAAATAAGATTACTCCACATGGCTCCTTATATCAATGTCATTTTTATTTATGGTTGAATACAATCATATTTGTATATAATAATCCATTAATCTCTTCACTTTTTAATAGAAACTCTAGTTGTCTCCAGTTTGGGTCTATTGCAAAGAAACCTGCTGGAAAGGCTTTATACAAGTCTTTCTGTGGAGCTAGGCTTTCGTTTCTCTTAGGTAAATACCTAGAGGATTAAATGGTAAGACAATGTGGCAGAGGTATGTTTAACGATGTAAAAAATTGCCTATATGGTTTTCCACACATTTTCTGAACTATATTGCTTTCACACTAGATTATGTATGTGAATAACACTTCCTCCTTATCTTTACATGAATTTGGTTCTATCAGGTATTTTCATGATAGCTATTCTGAAAGGTATATCGTGGTATCTACTGTATTTCCAGAGTGACAATATATGATGCTAAGCATTGTCACATGTGCTTTTTGTCATTTGTGTACCTACTTTGGTACTTTCATTTCATTGAGTTGCTTTTTTTTTTTTTTTTTTTTTTTTTTTTTTTTTTTTTTTTTTTTTTTTTTTTTTTTTTTTTTTTTTTTTTTCATTTTGTTTTGCTTTGTTTTGTTTTTGGTACCAGCAATTGAACTCAGGACCTAGTGCTTTCCAGTATCGAGTATTAAATATTTTTTGTGTAGTGTAGGTGGAAGACATCATTAGATATATATTGGCAAATCTCTTTTCTCAGTCTGTAGTATGTATGACACTTCATCACCTTACAGAGTCAGCAGGGCTGTTTCCATTTTTTAAAGGATTATTCTTGTGATGTAGCTTTATGATTTTGGTGTTGTATCCAAGAACTCTATGCCCAACTCAAAGTAACAAATTTCTCCTTGTATTTTTTTCTAGAAACTTTAGAGATTTGCACTTACATTTCACTCTATGATCCCTTTCATAAGTTTTGCACCAATGTAAGGTATGAATTACAATTTTTTCATGTTGGTGGCCAAATATTCCAGATTGAAAGACAATCCTTTCCTACTGAAATACCTTTTTTTAACCTTTGTTGAAATCAGTTCTTCATGTATGTGTGAGTCTATTTCTGAATTCTGATATGTATTCCATTGATATATCTATCCATTTTTGCATTGATACCACGTTTTCTTGACTACTGTAGTTCTAAAATAAATCTTGAAATCATATACACTCAGTTTTCCAGCATTGTTTCTCCTTTTTTAGTACTGCTTTGCTTATTTTAGATCTTTTATATTATATACTTTATGTTGTCACAAATCAACTTTTACAAAAGTTTTGACATTTTGACTAAAATTGCATTGTATCCATAACTGATATGGGTACTATTGAAATCTTCATCGTATATCACGTGACTAAAAATACATTTTATCTCTCCGTTGTTTAGGACTCTTCTAATTTCCCTCAGTAATGCTTTGTAGCTGTAGCAAGGAGATCATGTACATCCTTTGTCAGATATGTTTTACATATATTTGATGCTGTTACATGTGATAGTTCAAATTTTTTTTTTCGGCATCAGGGATCGAGCTCACAGCCTCGCACCTGCCAGGGCAGACACTTAAGCCACTGAGCCGAACTCCCGACCCTAGTTTTTTTGAGGCAGGGTTGCACTGTGTAGCTCAGGCCGGTCTTGCCCTCGCGTGGTAGCCCAAGCTGGCCTCGAACTCACAATGCTCCTCCTACCTCAGCCTCCCGAGTGCTGGGATTAAAGGCATACGCCACTATGCCCGGCTGATAGCTTAAATTTTAATATTTGATTATTTATTGGTAGTGAATGGCAGCATACTTCATTATCTATCTTTAGTTCATTTCCTGCAATCTGACTAGAATAGCTTGACAATGGTTTTGTAAATTCTATTGGATTTTCTGCATAAATGATCATGCCATGTGCAGATAAAGACAATTTCTTTCTTTCTATCAAGATTTTGTTCTTTTATTGACTCTAAACTACTGATTAGAATCTCCAACATTGTGATAGTAAAAGCAGTAAGAGTAGACATCGTCTCGAGTTTCTGATTATGTAAGAAAAGCATTCAGCTTTCATTATTATTTTATTATTAAGTAGGATTTTAGCTATGACTTTTTAATGTCTTTTTTCCATTCAACAAGATTCCTTCCAATATTTACTGAGAATTTTTAGTCAGAAGTTCATGTTGTATATTGTACAATGATTTTTCTACACCTATTGAAATGATCATAAAAGTCCTTATTAGTTTGTTAACATTGCAGATAACATGTTGATGTTTTTAAAGCCAACTTACCATATTTTAACCAAAATTTTCCAGTTAGCATGTTGTCAATCTTTGTGTAAGATATGACCTAGGAGACAATACACAGATCTTTGATTATAAAGAATAACAGATTATGTTAGCTCTGTATTATTTTTCTGGGCAAGAAAAGTACAGCTAGGCAAAGATTTCCAAGGTCCATAGTGAAGATTTCCCAGAAGATCTCTTTTTCCTCAGGGCTACATCCTCATTTGCGTGCTGCTCGAGTTTCTGAGGTGATTGTCCAGATCTTTTTAATCTTTAAACTCCCTTCTGCATCTTTTTAAATTATAATTGAACTCCACAGTCTCCTCACTGATTTCTGTTACTCCACTGGAAACATTCTAATACTTATTATTATTATTTACTATTTCTTTTTTATTTTTGGAAGAGGGATCATGCTATTTCTTTTGTGTTCTTTGCAATAATAAATCTATCATATACATAGTGAATGCAAAAGTTATGGTTGTGGAAAATTATCAAAATGTTTCAAAGGGAATATATTTCAAAAACACAGTAAAATACAGATTACAGGATCTCAATAATCATTAATTTTAAAATTTATTGGTAATTCTCAATTTTAAGAATTCATAGGAATAAACCAGACCTTAAAAACTCTTATTCTCAAGTGTTACCCCAGTTCATGAGTTATTCTTCACATGATGCTTTGCATATTTATTAGTACATGTTTGTAGTACATAGTATGTACATTCCTGGTGGGAAATAGATAAATATACATACTACATCTTCTTTACATCTTAATTCTTTCCCTATCCATCTGTAGATTCTCTTTTACCATACATGCTTGCAATAGAAAATGTTCACATTCCTTGTGTTATGTTGATATATGTACGTAACATATCTTATTTCTTCATTAATTCAGGCTCCCACATTTTAAGAAAATATTTATCTGGGTTTTAGTTTAATATGATCTATGGTGTTTGCTCTTACGCTGCCATGTGTCAGAATTCAGTAACAGTGTAGGGCCAAAACAATAACATGACTTCAATTTAGAGCAACCTTAGGTAGCAATTGTTTTTAAAGGAAAGGAATGGGGAAAAATAAATTAATATATGGAATTACTTCCTCTGTCTCAATATAAATTACTTGCAAATCCATATGTGAATTATTTTGGAGGTCTTAAAGTAGATATTGAACTGTAAATCATTTTAAACAGTTTTTCATTTTATGTCTGCTAGGACGTATTCTTTTCTTTTAAACTACACTCATAAGTTTAAAAACAATAATTTATGTTAATAATGTAGGAGAAAGGTATACTGAGTGGCTGGAAAGTAGAAGGATATTAAAATAATCACACTATGGCCTGAAATAAACAAATATAACTAGAGTTGGCAAATCTCAGAGAGATTAAAAGAGAAAGGGTGAATAGGAGCTGTGTTGGAAGTGTGGGAGATATGACTAGATTTTGACTCTAGGGTTGATAGAAGATAACACAACAGGACATATATAAAGAGAGGAAAAATGAAGATTGCATTTTGACATGTGTTTAGGTTGTTGAATAACTAGCTAAGACAAATCCAGAAATGTTTCCTGATAGGACTGATGTGACAGACCTGGTTATTTGTAGCTAAGTCGTAGTAGAGAGTTGAAATTTTGGGAAGGCAATACTACACAATCACAACTGACAAGGAAAGGGAGTTCCTGTGTTCTTAATCATTATTATATTAGTTCATTATATGTTGTTTGTTGAAATAAATTATGGGTTAATTGGAATTTTGTGTTTGTCTTGAGGAGAACTAATTACTTGATTTAATAGTTTTAATGAATAAACAACCAACTAAGTTACACATTTATGGAACATCATTTTTATAATTTGTAGGTTCTCAGAAATGCGAGTTCATATTTGGGTACACAAATATAGAATTTTATTTTCAATGGAAAAGGTGCCAAGGAACAATATTCTTATTTTCAAAAAACACATAACTTACTATTGCATTTTACTGATTTGGATGTATAGTTATATGAGGAAATTAAGGCAAGGTAACACATAATTATTATTGTTAAGAACAATATTCTGAGAAAAATAAACGTGTGAAGCTATAAAAAGGAAACCAAATTAGGGTAAAATGAATTATCAAATTATTTCATACTTTACTTAAAGCGATTGCATCTTGTGAATTTTTTCCTCTTCCTCTTACTTCAAACATCCTATAAGAACATGTGTAGAAAAGTAAAATCAATTTTAAAAAATAAGCAAGTACAAGGAAAACTTACCACAAGAACTTTCCCAGTTCATGTTCTCATATAGCAGCACAGTTTATACATCAAAGAAAGGTCACATCTTGTCACATTTTTATTTTAGCTGACAAGCTGTAATGAATTCCTTAAAAAAGGAAAAGAAGTTTAAATGTCAAATTGTCTTCTCAACAACATGAATCTGAGCCAGGGCACTTAATGATGAAATTCAGCCTGGAAATGATGAAGAGATTATTCTCTGAATAATGTACAAGTGTCGTTCCTTACAACTTGCTTTGCTTGGAAATCTTACAGGTTGGCATGCATACTTAACAACAGTACAATACGTCATGGGGAAGGAGAGTGATCTTTCAGTGACTACTTCACAGGTGAACAATACCGCTTTCTGAGGTCAGTGTTTCAAATGTGAATATATATCTTACCCTTTTATAAAAAGCTTAGCATGGATGTTTAGGTAGAAGGAAGTTGTTTTCCTAACAAATAGTTTGCAAGCATGCCTTGAGCACAAGCTACTTACTAGAGGAAAAAAAAACCTGTGCAAGACATAACATCTCACCAACTAACCTACATGTCCCACTGACCTACTCTGCTTTTCAAAATTTCCTCTCGAAAGCACAGGAAGATAGATTCTTCTAGACTTCTCACTGTCTCCTCCACTCCTGTCCCTCATGCCACAAACGGAAGGCTGGGGACTGTCAGGCTATTTGCTATTTGTTAGTCTCCACAAAATCATGCTTCTTTTCTTAATTTTGTGTCAGGAATTTCTGTACTTAAACGCAATACTCATAAAGTTCAAGATAATTTATCAGTGAAAGTCCATACTGATTTAGCAACTAGGAACAGTCTCTCAGCAAAAATTTCACACTGTAGCTCACAGAGAGTTGTGCAAATGTCCCAAACAGCAAGTGGTTGCATAAGAACCCTAAGAACGGAAGTTCTCAGTCACTGCGGGAATGTGAACAGGGGCTTCGGACTTTGAAGAGAATGCTTGAGTCAGGATTTTAAGAAGGTGTGTATTTTTGTAGAGCTCAAGGAGACAAAAGTACAGCTCAGCAAAGGAGGGTGTCATGGGCTGGAAGTCACACATAATCTCATGCTAAGACAGAGTACGGTGACCAAGTAAGTTGGAAAAGTTATCCGATGGGGTCTTGTTTTTATCCCGTGGTTAACACAGCATTACTAAAACAACTAACGAATGCAACCATCATGATTTTTGTTTGTTAGTTTTGGGTTTTTTTTTTTTTTCTTTCATTATAAGGGCCACTGCAGAACAATGAGAGTCATTTTAATTGCGATATGGGCCAAGCCTGGAGATAAGGAAAGCAGTAACATGAAAGAAATGTCCCCAACAAGATCCTCAGGTCTCACAAGCTAGCATATCATTTTTGGAACCAACAGGGGTTGGGTTGGTGATTGTGGCTCAGAGCAGGTGGCAGAACATTTCCTTCTGGTTCGCATGAAAGGAAGAGGTTTCTGCCACGTACTGGATGCAGCAGAGAATTTGTGCATACAAATTCTTCTTCCTGGTGTCGCCCTGAATGGGTCTTGCCCTGAACAAACCATCTAACCGCTATGCTGCAAACCTCAAAATCCCACTATCGTTTCTTCTTCACAAAATCATGTCTCATGCCTTCACTCGTGCAACTACATTTTTCAGTAAAAGATTTACCTCCACGCTGTTCCACAAAACCAGCCAAAGACCTATGTGGCTGATTTTCAACAGAAATATAATTCAGAATCAAGAGAAGACCCCTCCTGAGCTATGACTATGTCTTTCTCTGTCACCTGAAATTGCAGTGCTTACAATTGGTTCTGATTAGCTGTGCCTGTGTGAAATGCATGTGGGCTACTTCACAATGCAAACTGGTGCAGCAATCAGGATTGCAAATCAAAACAGCTCTCTACCAGGGCTTCTAACTTGATCTCACCAAATTACTCTGATTCTGTAGTCAAAGGGTGTGAAGGTAAAAACCATTGACTTGAAGTCTGACTTATATTCGAGTTGTGTCTTCAACATTAAGTGAGCATGTGAATTGCTGCTTTTTTAGACCTCAGAATTCTCTTCTACAGAATGGTAATAAAATGCATTAATAATGTCCAGGAATCTCCTTGCCAGGCTAATTATTGCAATGGGAACATTTTGTTACATGTTGAACCTCACAGGCTCACTATTGTAGAAAGCACATTCCTTATTAGAATCACTCAGAGAAAACTGATTTTGTAAATTTTATGTCCTTAACCATAATCATTTGCATTTCTTTAAAATCCTGAGAATGTGACCCTTGCTTTTAGAATTTGAGTTTACTCCCAAGATCTGTGCTAGTGCCTTGTACATTGTTAGTCATACAGTTAAACTTCCTGCTTTGGATGAGAAAGATGTTGTTTCCAAAGTAGCCTTGCTGCCAGTGAAGAGAAACTGTCTGTCTTCACCTCACTTTTCAGCACTGTATGCCTTATTCAGCCTCTCAGATAGTGACCTTCAGTGTAACTGTGCTTCTAACTGTTCAGTGAGTGGGAATGAGTTTCAAGTAGCATGAGATTTCAGAAACTTGTTTCTGAATTAATCCAATTATTTTCTGTCTGTTTGCACAAAACTTACTTATGAAATATTGTAAATTAGGTAATAATTTATTATTTTCAATTAAATGTGTGCTTCAAGCTATAATTATATAATAATGCAACTGCTGGAGGCATACCTTGTCCACATCCATTCTGTGAGAATAGTTACTGAAGTTTTGAGCGCATTCATTTGCTCAATAGATTGCCAAACTGCCCCTAAGAGGAAGTAGTGCAGACAGAATGCTTTCTCTGGGACATACCACATGGTGTGACAGCCAACATAAACTCCTTCTCAGCCCCCTCTAGCTGGTCACCAGGGACTCCTTTATCTTCTCTATTTGTTGTTTTGGTCTTGAGATCATCTTTGTGTTATACAATTCATAAATATCCAATTGCTGTATTTGAAATGTGAATGAGTATAGTAAAATTGAAGATGTCTCTGAAATTGAACATAATAGCAGAAAATGGAACAAACAGAGAGCAACATTTGAGATCCGTAAGAGAGAAACAGGAAAAAGTATGTTAAAGTATGTGGTGTAAGGTTCTGGAGGGTAAAAGTCTTGGTAATAAAGACAAAACTTTTCTGTCACCATTGAACTCAGTTATTCAGTTTCTTGATGGGCACAAGATAAGGTGAAAGAGAATTGCAAGACTTTTTAAAGAGAATAGGAGGAGAAAGATGACAGATTTGGAAGACAAAAGCTGCTATGGCAATTTTGTAGAAAAGCATTGTAGACAGGATTTTTGTGATATCTTGCCGTCTGTAACATTATAAATTAGTTTCCTTCTTGAATTGGTTCTAGTGAATTTTGCTTCTTTGAATGACAGTTGAGGTAAACATGAGACACAGACATGCAATACCTTAGCATCTATGGGGCTAACACATCTTATTGCCACTTGGTTTTCAGTAATTATTCTTGTTATACTATTGAAGTATAATTGTGGTTTTCTCTTGAAAAATTGTATGAAGTTCATATTTAAGACAAAAACACTGCTTCAAAATGTTTTGTCACTTGGACACAAAGCGGGAAATGTGGGTATTTCAGTCTAAATGAATTACTAAAATGTAAACTATAGCAGATAAATAATATTAAGGGTATTGTATGGAGGAGGTAGAAAAGGAAAATAAAACAGGGAAAAGAGAAGAAAAATATAAAGGAAAAAGATATAGATGAAGATCAAGAAGAATTATAAGTATATATATGTGTGTATATATATATATATATATATGAATTTCTCAATCCCCATGTTAAGAGGTAACTAAAGAAACCTACTTAGATTTTCATAAAATAGAGTCTAGATGTTTATCAAAACTTAAAAAGACATAAAAACTGCTTTAAGAAGTCAGTGTTCATATGCAATAGTTTAGAAAATCTTTACAGAAAGGAAAAGCATTTCAAGTTAAATGTTAACTAGTTCATAAATGAACTGAACAAAACAAAATTCAACACTTAAACTTGATACTCTCAATACTCCTTATTCTCAATATAAAATTATTTTATTATGGTTTTACTATCTTTTGTGCCTAAAGTAGAAGAGGAAATGACTTAATTGATTGGCATTTATATCATCATAAATAGCTGAAAACTAAATAAAATAGTCCAGGGACATTTTCAAATTGTCTTAGATTCCAAGGACTGGCAAATTTCCTGTATTGTTTTTAAAAAGCTACATTGAACCTGTGTGTGAATGTGTTATGTGCTTTAAATGGTAACTTCAATTCTGAATGAAATAAAAAGCCTATTAAAAAAACAAGCAAAATGAATAATATTACAATCAGTGCAAACAAGAATTTCAGAACAGAATCCTCATGATTAGAATGCGCTTGGAAAGGAGACAGATGTGTGTGGATAACACCAAGGAAAACAAAAGGGAACAGTAGGAACTGAGGTTGTTAGTATCAACGAACTGAACATTTGATATCTTGAAGAAAGATCTCCATAGTCATTGGAGTTTTCTTTAATGTGACGGGAAATCATCCGGATTATTGTGAACTCTCTGTCAGTACTACCTTTGGAGGTTATGGCAACACTTTCATTAAGAAACAGTCTTCTCCAGGAAATAGCTATACTACTAGCCAGGCAAAGTAATCAACTTAACATCAGTATGTGATCCTGAGACATCTTTTCTCTTTGGGAAAAGAAATTACATTATGTTATTTAAAGCAAGATTCTTGTATCATGAGCAGAGACAGAAGCTGTTGTGGCTGTTGCTATTGTTATCTTGTCAATAAAAAAGACAATCAATATTTTTCTTATCAATAAACAAGACATTTCTACTCCAAGTTGTCCTGAATATCCTATTCATTTTGCTACTCCAAACACATTCATTGAGCATTTATCCTGGGTCAGGTACTATGCTGCTTACTGGGTATATGGCACTGACTAAAGCAAGTCCTAGGTTATCGTTTGCAAGGCTCATGATGACTGGATCAGATACTACTACATAATTAGAGAAAAATTACAACTGAGTTTTTACTGATGCATTTTAAAGGCTCAACCTGAGTATCAAGTTTAGTCTAATACTTATTATTTTAATGAATAGTATAACATTTTTAGATACCAAAGTACAATGTTACAAATAATAAAATTCCAAGCTCAATGAGCATAAAAGCTTACATGGCACCTGAGAGATTTTCTACTCAGAATTGAAAGTTTTTCAAATAGAATGTATGATGTGTCGCTTGCAGACCAACCTATATTTGAATTGCTCCTTTATTTATTTTTATAAATTTATGTGTTTATTCTTTTCGTTGTTGTTGTTGTTGTTGTTGTTGTTGCTGGTACCTGGGATCAAACTCACACCCTCACACATGCCAGGCAAGTGCTGTACCACTGAGCTAAATCCAGGGCCCTATTTATTCTTAATTTTTTATTTTAAAGAGAAAAAAATAAAACTAACAATAAAACAGAGTTTCAAAACAGGTTAGTAGAAGATTTACAATAATAAATACATTGAATATTGTTGTCTTCATAGTACTCAAAGTACAAGATATAGGAATGGTATCCTGTTCAAACAATATTAGCACAAAACTTAATTTTCAGTGAACTAAGAGAAACTAGCTGTATAACTATTTTAACTATCTTGTGTCTAGATACATGTTTTTTCTTTTTCCTTTCCTTGCTTTCCCCTTTTCCCCATCATAGTTTGTCTTTTCTTTTGAGCAGTTTTTTTCCCAGTTCACAATATGTATGGTACATTTTGTATTTTTGTTTACTCATTCAAATTTTCACACTAGTGAGACAATGTGGTGTTTACCCACATGTGTCTGATTTATTTCATTTATGAGTATGATCTTGAGTTGCATCCATTTACTTATAAAAGTTTCCATGTTAACCTTCTTTATGGCTGTGAAAAAAATACATATATATATATATATACTACATCTTTTATATGCATTCCTCAGTTGATGGGTATTTGGGTTGTTTCCAAAAATTAGCTATTACCAACTGTGCTGCTATACACATGGGTGCACGTATATTGCTGTGGTACGATGTTTTTAATTCTTCTGGGAAAATATCTACAAAGGTAATAGCTGGTTGAATGGGGTCATAAATCCTAGTTTTTTAAGGAATCTCCACATTGATTTCTACAGTGATTGCACCAGTCTAAACTTCCACCAACAGTGCAAAAGGGTTCCTTTTTCCTCACAGCTCCACAAGCATTAGTTATCAGTTGATTTTTAGATGATAGGCATTCTTTCTGGAGTGAGATAGAATCTGTGTTGTTTTAATTTGCATCTCTCAAATGACGAATGATGTTGAGCATTTTTCATTTTTTTTCATGTATTTATTTGCCATTTGTGTGTTTTCATCTGAGAAGTATGTATTCATCTCAGATGTCCATTTTTGAATTGGATCTTTGTATTTGAGGAGGTATTTTTTTTTCAATTCTTTATATGTTCTAGATATAAATCCTTTGTCTGAGGGACCATTGACTATAATTTTTCCCCACTCTGCGTGTTCTGTTTTCACTCTGTTGATGATTTCTTCTGTTATGCAAAAGCTTTTTAATAAGATGAGATCTTATTTGCTGATTCTTTGTAATATTTCCCTTGCAGCATGGGTGCTGTTTATGAAGTCTCTGCCTACACATGTCTTCTAGATTTCTACCTATTTTCTCTTCCAGGAAATTTAGTGTTTCTGTTTTAATGCTTAGATCTTTGATCCATTTTGACTTTAGTTTAGTGCATGGTGATAGACATGGATCTAGTTTTAATCTTTGATATGTGGAAAGTCAGTTTTTCCAGCACCATTTATTAAAGAGACTTTCTTCCAGTGAACATGTTGGGGGACCTCTCACAAATAGATCAACTAGGTAAAAAATCAACAAACAAATATTCAAATTAAACCAAGTCTACAAACAAATGGACTTGGTAGATGTTTACAGCGTGTTCCAACCCCAAAACATCAGAATACACATTCTTCTCAGCTGCACATGCCTCTTTATTTAATAGGAACCCTGCTCTTACCACAGAGGACAGCTCTGCTCAGTAAGACTTACTGTCAAAAGTCTTGTTCTGTTTTCCCTTCCAAGGAGTTATATAGAATTAGATCATACTCTTTTATTTCATTACTATGATTTCTTCCTACTAGCATTAGTTATTTTAAAATACAATATGAATAAGTATCACATTTATATGTGATAGTCCAAAAATATTCAAAAATATAAGTTGATGTATGGACACAGACACATATGTGCGAAACAATCAACCATACCAAGGTAACAAAGGTGTAATTCATACCATGCCATGGAAAAGTCTCTTTTCCTTTGGTCTGTTCCTACACTTGACCTCCAGCAGTGAGGCAATCTTTCTACTTTGTGTCACTACAGTTTGCGTTTCCTAGTAATTTATTTGAGTGGAATTAAACTTTGTCCTCACTTTTTGTCTGGCTAATGCTATAAATTATTTTGACATTTACCTATGTTTTTCATATAGATACATTTTCCTATGTACTTCTGACTCAAATTCCAATTTATGACAGTTTCACACCTTGTTTATTCATTTACTCTATAGCTATCTTCTTGAGCTGCATCTACAATTTTTTGTATGTTCGTGGTTTATTTTTATTCTGTTCAAATTTTTTTCAAATTTGTCTACCGATTTATTCTTTGACCTATGAGTTATTTAAAAATGTATTGTCTAGTTTGAAATATTTGGGAATTTTTCCTGATATCTTTGCTATTCATTTGAAATTTAATTTCATTATGATGAATGAAAATACACTGTATGACTTGAACCTACTCAAATTTATAGAGACTTTTTATGGCATAGATATAATGCATATGAGCACACATTCCACATACAGTTAAACAGAATGTGTATTCTGCTGTTCTAAAGTGAAGAGTTTTAAACATTTCAGCTAGGCAGTTGTTACTGTCTTGATTGTATCTTCAATATCCTTACTTTGTCTAGTCTGCCAAATATTAAAGATTTGCCTATTTCCCTTATAGTTTTAATTGGTCTTATATGTTACAAGACTTTGGTTATAGGTACAAAACCACTTAATATTGATATATTTTCTTGATAAATATATTCCTTTATCATTACTCCATGATGCTTTACATTCCTGGAAATACTCTTTACTCTGCTATCCATTTTATCTGATTTTAATATACCCATTGTACTTTGATTTCATTAGTATGGTATTACTTTTTAATTATGGTTTGGATTTGTAGTTTCTAAAGTATCTGTTGGTCATTCATGTTGCTTCTTTTGAGAAATACCTGCATGAGATTTTGCCTACTTTCAAATTTCTAACGATATTTGGAGCATTTGGTATTTGGCTATAGTGTTAATTGGTTCCCTGTATATTCTGAATATTAACTGTTTGTCTGACACATACTTGCAAGTATGTTCCCCTGCTCTGCAAGTTGCCACCACATTCTATTGATCTTTTGGTTTGTTTGCACAGAAGCTTTTAGTTTTCATGTAATTCTATTTGTGTATTTTTGTTATTGTTGCCTGTGCTTTTGAGGTTAAAAAAAACTGTGTTTCATCTTGTTGTTTCTTGGTTTGGAATCTTACAATTTAGTATTAATCCATTTTGATTGATTTTTGTACATGGTGAAAAGGTATTACCTAGTTTCACCCTGCCCTTGTGAATACCCAGTGTTCCCGGTGCCATTTATTAAAGCGATTGTCTTTTCCACAATATTTATCCTTGGTGCCTTTGCTGAAAATAAATTGTCAGTAAATACAAAGGTTTCTGTATGAAGGCTCTGCTGTGTTACACTGATATTTTTATGCCAGTGCCACACTATTTGTAGTATGTTTGTAGAATATTTTGAATTTAGGTAGTTGATTCCCCCAGCACTATTTATTTTTACTCCAGATTGTTTTGATATTCTGTGATTTTGTGGTTTCCACATAAGTTTTAGGATTGTTTTTCTATTTCTGTGAGGGATGTCACTTTTAATTTGATAGGAGTTTCGTTCAATCTGTATATTGCTGAGGGTGTAATGGAAATTTTAACAATATTAACTCCTATAATCAATGAACATGAGGTGTCTTTCCATTCACTTGTATACTGTCAATTTCTTTAACGTTTTATAGTTTCATTGTGGAAATCTTTTATCTTGTTTAAATTTGTTCTATGTATTTTGTGTAGTTATTGCATATGGAATTTTTCTTCTTGATTTTTTTCAGATATTTTACTAGTAGTACATAGAAATAGTACTGCAATATATACAAACATATATTGATTTTATGTTCTGAAATTTTACTGTATCCATAATTTCTAAAATAAAAGTTTTTGATGGAAGCATTTGAGTATTTCATATCATTAAGTCAAACAGAAAATTTGACTTTTTCCTTTCCAATTTGGCTGCCCTCTTTTTCTTTCTGTTTCCTAATTTCTTTGGCTAGGATTTCCTTATATGTTGAACAAAAGTGATAATATTGGGCAGTCTTTTTTTAATCTAGATCTCAAAGAAAATAATTTCGACTTTTGCCCATACAATAGGATGTTAACTGTATGTTTTTATTGTGTTAAGGTACATTCCTTCCGTAACAAATTTGTTGACAGCATTCATCACAAAGGGATGTTGCATTTTGTCAAATGTTTTCCTGCATCTATAAAAATGATCAGGTTTGACCTTGGTTCTAATAATATGATTATTGAATATCACATGTTGAACCTTCCTTGAAAGTCTGGAATGAATCTTTTTAATGTCCTGATAAATTCAATTTGCTAGTATTTTGTTAGGGATTTTTTCAACCATATTTTTCAGGGACATCAGTCAAGAAGAGGAGTGTGTGTGTGTGTGTCTGTCTGATTTTGGTATTAGGGCAATGCTGATCCCATAATATGACTTTGGAAGAATTCATTCCTCTTTGTTTATTAGATCAGTTTAAGCAGTGCTGATATTAGTTCTCCTTCAAACGTGTAGAATAAAGAAGTAAAATCATCAGGATTTACTTAGATGGATGAAAATATTTTATTACCAATTTAATTTTCTTATTATTAGTCTGTTCTGATTTTTTATTTCTTCACCATTCAATCTTGGTAGTTGCTGCCCATCTTTTTGAACTTTTCTAATTTCTTGGTCTTTATTTGTTCATAATTCTCTTAGATCCTTGCTGTCTCTGAGAGATCAATTCTGATGGATACTTTTCACCTCTGATTTTGAGTCATCTTCAGTCATTTATTCTTCTCTAATGAAATACTTGTAAATTTTATATTTTTAAACAGAGTGCCTTTTAATTTTGTCTATCCTGTGGACGCTTTTAGTATTGGTTTCATTAATTTTCCCTCTGATCTTTAATATTTCTTTCTTTTTACTAATTTGAGTTTGAGTTTCTTATTTTGTAAATCGCTTATCCCTCTTTCTCAATTTTAATAAGAATTCAGAGCAAACTATTTTAATAAGATTTATGAGATTTAAGTAAGTTTTTTGTTTACAATACCTAATAATATCTTGACCATATCAGAAATTAACAAAAGGTAATAAACGATAATGACTTGTAAAATCATCAAAAATTGAAACCATCTACCAAAAAAATCACATTTTACTGTAGCTTGATTTTTAATTTCATAACATATTTTTTCTCTTTATTTAATATGCTATTACCAATGAACTCATAATTGGATAACAATGATTTATTTCATTTTGTGAGAAACTTCATGTATGACTTTGAAAAAATTTTAATGTAAGTTAAATATTTCATGTAGACATAATACTTCTCCAAGGTTCCCCAGAGAGCATGTAGATTTGGATCCTTTCCCAGAAGTGGATTTTTATTGTTTGGTTTAAGCATTTCAAGGGTTAGTTGCTGAATGTTACCAGGAGAGCTGACAGGTTTCTGTTGCTTGGCAACAGATATTAGTAGGACAGAAAGTTCCAGTTCTGTCTCTTTGGAAATCCTATTGTGGAGACTAAAAGCTCATCTAAAGAGAGAAAAACATTATATAGGAGTATCAGTGAACATAATATGATTTATATACTTCTGTATAAGGTAGCTTTATGCATAAATTCCTAGGAATTAGAGAAGAAACGTAGAAAAGACTCCTTGTCCTTGAGAAGAGCTTACAGTCTAATATAAAGCTTGAGAAGTGTTCTAATAGTACCCTCATGAGTTAAGTGTTACTTTTGTCCTGAACCACAAAGGTTTTTGTTTTTTATAATGAGTTATTTATTTTCCCTGAGGACTTTCCCATTTATCTATACAGTAAATCACAATGAAAAATAAATTACCTGGATGTACATCAGTCAGAATTTCTTAAATGAAAAAAATCAGTGATTTAATTAGAATACTGATACTAAATCTTTCCAAATTTTGTCCCCGATGTATCTTGGTTTTCTTAATTTATCTCCAGCTTTCATTTAATTTTGTTCTGCACAGACATATCGTTTCAGTCATCTTTCTGCCACAGTAAGAAAATACCTGAAAAAAAAAATTTATACAAAGGATAAGTTTATTTGGCTCATGGCTCCAGAGGTCCCTTGGTCCCTTGAACCCACTGTCTCTCCTTGGTCTTGTTGCCCTGGGCCTGTGGTGGCAGGCACATAAGTCTCGATGAGAAGGTGGCTCACTTGTTGGCACCTGAAAGCAGATGTAGTCAGGAAGAAGTGAGGCTTCCCAGCATCCCCTGGGAGAACACACACTCAGTCTCTAACTCCCTTTATCTAGGCTCCACCTCCTAATGGTGACACAGGCTGGTATCTGCACCTTTAAAACATAGACCCTTGGGTGACACTTACCCAAACTACACATGCAACTTAGAAATGCATGTATATATCTGTGGCAAAAGTAACACTGAATCATATAGACAGTCTCATTTACCTTTGATAAACTGAGTAACGTTCATAAGAGTTTTTCTCAAGACTTCAAGAGTTTCATAACCTTCTGTTTTCACTTGTTTCATTTGTTTCTGTGTTTGTAATATGGTCTAATCAGATAGCTAAGATTGCCCTGAATTCAAGATTCTCCTGCCTCAGCCTCCCAAATACTGATATTATAGGCATGTGCCACCATGCTGGGTACCGTCTGTTTTCTTAATGCTTGTACCTGGCTGCCTCAAAGTCAATTGTCAATTCAAATCCACATAATCAGAAATAAATATGTGGTTTTAATCCTTAAATTTAATCCTATGAAATGACAAGCTATTCTGTCTATCCTGATCTATAAGACAGCAAATGGATTGTTCTGACCCTGCATTTCTTTGACCCCCAAATATAATTCATGTCACCTAGTTGTCAAATGATTTCAGCAATATCTGCTATTTCTCTTGATGTTTGTTTGCAAGCTCAAGTTATCATAGCAGAAAATATGACTAGCTTTGTTTCTTCAAATGCATAACTTATCACTTCCAATATGCTTTCTACACCCCATGCAGAGGTTTTTCAAAACAAATTTAAACATATTTTGTAGGCAACATGCACCACACAGTTAAAACAGTTCAAATTCTGTTAATTTTTAGGATCAAAACCAAAATCATTGCAATGACTACGTGCTGTCTGAAACCCTCTTTCTTATATTTTATCTTTATTCTTATGCTCAAGTTACAGTGAACCTCCTGCAGTGTCTCAAATTGGCTTCTTTCACAGACCTTTGAATGTGTTCTTCCCTCTGCTCATAACTTGTTTTTCCGTCATTTATCTCCAGTCCATATAATTAATTTTTTAAAATTTAATACAGTACTTAGTCTCAGACTTCAGTTCACTGATCATTTTTGAAGCATCTAGAATTATTATGTTTTCTAATAACACTTCGTTAAATCACAGTACTTCTCATAGTAATAAATTTCTGCTTTCCTAAATGAGCGGAAAGCTCCATGAGGAAAGAGAACTGTGTATGGCAGAAAAATGGAGAGAGGCAACAGCAGCATGCACAAATGAATGGACCCGGGCAGAAAGGCGAGGGACTTACTGAGTGTCTGTGGGTGGACACTCCAGGGGCACGTGTGGCACCGTCGCTGCTTCTCACAGTGGACACGGTCCTGGGAAACGCGAGAGAGCCCAAACTGACCAAGATTAGGTCTCCACGTCTGCTGAAATGGGGGCTCTAAGGAGGAAATTAGTTGACTTGTGGAAAACATTGAGAGAAAAAGAGAAAGAATTCTTGCAAACTTATTTATTAATTCTGAAATTGGCATCTATTATACTTTTATTCTAAAGAATAATAATAAACTCAAAATAAAGGAAAAAATAAAGTAAATTTACTAAATTTTATGCTTTCTCTCCCTCTATTTCTTTCATTCCTTCCTTTCTAAATCTCAGAAGAAAGAAAAAAACACAGTCTCTTCAGTCATGAAAACCTGTTAGAGTTGGCGAACAATGCTTTATCGTCTTGTAACTGGAGTTTTACTAATTCCTGGTTAGGGAAATGGCAAATGCAGACTTTCAGCTCTGATTACATCCCATGCCATTTAATGAGGTCCCTGCTGTATTTAGTTATGTAAATACGGTTTTTACAAAATTTGTTGAAGATTGAGGCTCTGTTTTCATACATGCAAATACAGTATCTTTATCCTAACAAATGTCTTCAGAATATTGCAGTCTGTTGCATGCTGGTATTATTGGTATTTATGTAAAACCCAAAATTATAGTACAGGTGTGGAAAAGAAAATATTCTTTCTAAATATCAAGCTTATAGTAATTATGTAATAGTTTCAGACAAAAGAAAAATCAAGGAAATAAACTGAGGAGTAATTGCAGGACCAGTTAACTGTTTCCTGCAGAAGCTCACTTCATGATACACTACTGCTTTCTTTCCCTATATGATTTTCTAATACCTAATTAAGTTACTTATATTAAGTGATCCCTTAAAATAACTTGTATATTTCTTTTTCTTTTTCCACTATTTTCCCACTTCATAATGTATTGCATTCAAGAATTATTGGTTAACAATATACATTTTGCCATTCAACCCAGTTATTTTCCTTCTAGGTATCTTCCCCAAAATGTTAAAGACATTGTTTTACAGAGATCCATGCAAACCTGTTTACAGCAGCACAATTCATAGCAGCTAAATATGGCAAACAACCTAGATGATCATCAACATATGAATGGAAAATGAAAGTGTGGCATTTATGTGCAATAGAGTAGTGCTCTGTTGGATGGAAGGATAAATTTGAGTCATCATATTAAAAGAGATGCACTTTAAGACCACACATTAAACAAAATAGATATAATAGGTTAAGCATAACGCATGAGAAACCCAAAATACATATAAATTAAAGAGTAAAATAAAAGATAGATAGATAGATAATGCAAAGTAAGGAAATAGATCTATTGCAGATGAGAATAAGATCAATAGATGGAGGAAATGGACACAAAAATAATTAAACTATGTTATGTATGTGTACCAACTCCCACAATAAATGTAATCATTATGTACTACAAAATGCACTAATAAAAATAAAAATTTAAAAAGATTTTATAACAAAATCTGAGAAGATACAAGCAAATAATTGACATTAATGTGAAAATGGAATGATAAACACAATATATTATGGAGAGCACTTTTTGATTAACAGTTATTTTGCTGGTCAAAACTCAACAAAGTCGCAAACTCAAATTGCCACATAGTTCAGTTAATGGAAATGATTAAAGCAGGACAAATACAAAGAAAAGAAAAGAACAGCAGAGAGTGGATGGCAAGTGACACCCCTCTTCAGTGTCAGGGAGGCTGTTGATACTGAAGCTGCTATCAATACCTGGGGCAGTGGACACCGATCAAAAGACAACAGCCACTGCTTGTGTCCAGACAATTAGTACCATGTGAGAGTGAAGACTTGTCAGTCTTCAAACTTTGGATATTTCAAACTAAGCCAAAATACTGAAGTCTTACCATTTTTGGGAAAAAAAAACTACAAAGGCCAGACAAAAAGTGACTGCAGGATGATCTGTCCCATAGGTAATCAGTCTGTGATAAGTACCTAAGATTTTATATCCCCTGAAGTGGAGATCTTATCAGCATAGAGTGGGTGAATATCAGAAATTCTAAGCCTATGAACCCAGAAGATGGAGAGTCCAAACTTTTACTTACTTAATAGATTCAAAACAGGTTTAATGAGTCCAGAGTAGAAATGATTGGATAGAGTGCTTAGGCAACAGAAATTTAGGAAGGGTCAGAGAGATTCCTACAGAAACGTAGATGACTGCTACGACCCTAACAAGTAATTCAAGTAACAAAGGACTCGAGAGTTCCACGGAGATTTTTTAGTCCCTCTGTGGCAGAAAACAACAGTGATCTGTACACAAGTTAATTTAAGAATCTGAGAGAAGCTCAGAAAACTGAATAAACCTGATTGCATGAATGAGGAATGAAGCAACTAATAATGACTTGGACAGAAGAGGACAAAAATAAAGAATGGGACCGTGAATGACTGACAGCACCAAAATCTGAATGCCTTTCACCCAGGCTGACCTAGTTATATAAGATGCCAGGAAATTAGAGGCTACTTCAGGCAAGACAGAGTCCCTAAATTGAATGGCAGTCTGTCACCTTGCACAGTGACAGCTAATTGTTAAGAATTCAGTGGAGTTATAAAACTAAACTAAAATTCAGTGAAGTTAGTTAAAATACTGCATATAAGGTTACATTATCTGCTATAAAGTTAAAGAAAAAAATAGCTTTCCAGTTTGTGCTTTAAAAAAAAAAGACTTGTTTTTAAAAGAATTTATGCTAGTGACTTTTAAAGTTATACATCTGACCTGAGCCCTGACTTCTCCCTTGGGCTCCAGAATTTTAGCTCTAATTATCTAATCTGACATTTTGACTTGCTTCCAAATGACTTGATCCATATAGCACCAGACTATACTTTACTCTGAAACCCCTCTCCAGCCTTGTGCCTTTTCCTCTTCATCATGAAACAACCCTGTATGTACCATGCTAGTTAAATTGATTCCTTTCTTTTTCTCCCATTCAACCTTCACCAGTTCAGCCCAGTCACAATTTCTGTGGATGTTACTTCCCAAATATATCCTCTGTCTGTCCACTTCCTCCTTTTTCTAGCATGACCACCCTGGTTCAGCCCCTAATTAACTTCCTAGTCAGTGGTGTGCTGTCACCAGCCTACATCAGCTCCTCAGAATGAATTATCATGTTTTTAGAAGGGTTTTTTTTTAGCCATTCTATGTCCCATTGATATCTGAAATTGGCCACCCCTGAAAGTACTTGCACCATGGAAATTAGCAAGAAATTGAGGCTTTTTCTCCCTTTCAGGAAGCAAGTTTTTAAACACTGGGGGCACACCCTGCTCCTGTTTCCACGTCAGTACTCTTGAAACCCCGTACCTCACAGCTACCTGTGTCATTTTTTATAACAAATGAAACATGCTTTGTCTCTGCCCTGGTTAAAATCTTCTAATAGTTTCTCATCAGACCCACAAACATCTGACATTGTTATCCAGGCCCAAGGAAGTCTACATTATCTACTTATTTTCCCCTCTCCTGTGACTCTCCATTCGGACTTACTTCTTGTACTTTAGCTATGTTGAACTTCATTTCGTTCCTCTGGGACATCCGCCTGCTTCTGACTTACAGTCTTTACACCTGCTGGGCCCTCTTCCCAGAATGGGATCCATGTATATCTTCAAGTGTCATCCTTCCCTCTCACCACTCAGGTCTTGGTTGCAGTGACATGTATTAGGCAGACTCTGGAGCTCCCCAATCTACCTCCTCCTACATGATGCTTTATCATGTGTGCTTATTTGCTTACTATTTGTCTCATTAGAATTTAAGTCCTGTGAAAGTAGATGACTGCTTTTTCCTCAGCACCTAAAAATGATTGGCAATCAATAGTATTTTTAATACTTTATAATGAAAGTATTCCATCTTTGGTTTTTGGTTTTAGTGTGTGTAAAGTCTTAATTTGAGGAAATCAAGGCATCTTATTTAATGAACAGTGATTTTTCTGTATAAGCATAAAAAACACACTGACTAGCAAACTTTTAGCAATAACCCAAGTCCTACAAAACTAAAGCATTGCCAACTAAGTCCCTACACAAATCCAACACAGGATGAAAGGCTGATGAAAACTTTTAAGCATGAACACAGCATTTCTTTGAAATGTATTTCTACCTTTTTTGTTTTGTTTTTTTGTTTCTTTCTGTTGTTGTTGTTCTTGTTTTAGAACCAGCTTTCTCCAGGGAAAAGGTTATGCACTTGAGCATTTAGTATTTGTACTACAGTTTCAGTTCCTCCACACAGCAGGGCTCCATAAATGCTGTGGAATTAAAACATGCTTGATCATTACATATGTTCCTGCAAGCAGGAAAAATAGAGCACTTTGTCTTATTTTCAAAATGAACCCACCACTGAGAAGATCAGTAAATTGTATCAACAAGTCAAATGGGGAAAAGAAGAATGAATTGAGTTGTAAAAAATTGCTATATCATGCAAACTGAACATGTACCTTCATAAAGAAGATGGAAAATTTAATTTGCAAAATCCCTGTGTAGATGTCATTCTGTTTCTTTCCCCTTGGAATTAGAGACCTAAAATCATGATTAGTCATAAAAGATCATCACATAAAATGTCCCTTAAGATGTGTGGTTCAACAGGAGTCCCTTCCCATCTGTCGAGTATGCTTATACCATTTAGGGCCGGTGCTGAACTGACAGAGATAGGAAGTGGCTAGCCTTCATATTCTATGTAGTGAAGAGATAAAAGAAAGAAGGAAGGAAACAGGAAGACTGAGAAAGACCTGGTGAAAGGCCTAAGGAGGATTTGCAGTTGTTTGAAATACAATATAAGGTGAAAATCCTTCAAAGCCTTATGGAATTTTCAGTATATTCCTATTTGCCCATTAGTACTTTGAGAAAGTAGATTGAGAGAAGAATGTCTAGGTTATATTAATACACATGGATTCAATAACTAGAAATAGAATTTTCTTTACTCCAAATCTGGAGAATAATGTTAGTGATGTTTCTCCCCACTCCCACTCACTTTATCCTCTTCAGTTGCAGCAGCAGCACACCTCTATGACTGGGGGCAATAATGTGTCTACAGGTCTAAGTCACAAACTTTCTGAACATGTTAAAAGCTTTAGGAGTGTGTCTACAAGTCTACAGATATTTCTTGGACTTTGTCATCTGATGCTATTAATTGCTGTCTTCTTTCTTACATTTTTTTTCTTTTTCTCTTTCTTTCTTTCCTTCTTTCTTTGTTCTTTTGATGCCTTCATAATACTGTAGAGCATTTTTCTTCCTACAATACTAATATCTATATTTCAGTTTCCTCTGCTGACATTTGCCTAGATAAAAAGCATACAGTCTCAAATCACTCTTAGAAGAAAGCTCAGAATGCTTATTATGCCCAAAGCCCACACTGGGCTGCCCTATGACTGTTTCTGAAGGCCCATATTTTCCTACTTGCCACTTTGATCTCTGCTCTTCTCCCATAATGGACTTTTAACTCCTTAAAATAGCTTCATGTTAAATCCAGTATTTCTCCAACTAATTTTTATAGCCAGAAATATGTTAGCCATGCTAATGAAGGCAAAATAAATCTTCCTTGATTTAAATTAGAGTCGATTACAGACATCAGAATGGAATTGACATTTTTTTAAATTTTATTTGAGCAAAGAAAAACAAAACAAACAAAAACTACAACAACAACAAAAAAAACCCGACATACATAGTAAAAACAACAAGCAAAAGAGACAAGCAAATAACTAGAGTAAATACACAACATTGCAGGTTTACAAAACTGGAAGATAGAAGCTTGACAATGGTTGCAATTTGCGCATCGTTATCTTTAAAATGGTTTCTTACATTAACAGATATAGACATGCAAGATTGATTTAATCATATGAGTATTAATTGTTCCTTCTCAATAACGAGTACATTGAGCAGTGTTCTTTTTAGTTAT
>RJWM01007658.1:13861-76937 GCA_004363535.1 Dasyprocta punctata | reverse complement strand
CATGCATTTGGGTCTCTAGTGGGACTCTTGCATGATATTGCTGTGGGATCCAGGCCCTCGGCTATCCTGGGTCTTAGTACTGTGGAAGGATTTTCCTGCACCATCTTGTGTTTAACTTTGGGTGATTATTATAAAACAGTATTACAAACTCTGTGTCCTGTATGTAGTTGTTCTCCCTGTAACCCCTGACTACAACACTCATCTTCACTGGCAAAGCCGAAAGGTCAGCGGTGAAAACTAGAAAGTCTATGCCAGTGGGGTGAAGGATCTGTGCCAGTAGATTAAGGGTTATACACTGGAGCCAAGAAACAATGCTCAAAATAAGGACCAGGGCTCCCCTGAAAAGTACCACAGCTATTCTCAGTAACGATGAGGTTCCAAGCTTGTCCAATGATAACAGTCAAGTTCATATCAGGAAGCCAGCATGACAAACTTCTCCTGAAGATTAAGTAGCACACATCCTCCACTCTGGAGCCAGGAAGCAATTCTCAAAGTAAGGACCAGAACTCCCCTAAAGTGAGCCACAGCTACTCTCAGGGACAAGCTCCCAAGCTCCTCTGATGATAATGGCCGAATTCATATCTGGGAAGCCAGCCATGACCAGCTCCTCCAGGAGAACCAATGGCTCCAAACAACAACATTTAGGAGAATCCACAATGCTATGCTCTTCCTCTCCACATCTCTTTTTTTTGCTGGCAAATTTCCTCAGGTGGGCTATCTACACTTAGCACCATACTGATTCAATTCGGCTGGTGTTAAATTGACCACCAGTTTTTAATCCCTAACAGAACCGTTTTGTGTAACTGAAAGGCAGGAAAAAAAAAAGGATAAAACACCTCTTATTCCAGCCCAGAAACTCAGACCCACAAGATGACTTATAGTTAATCAAAAGAATATAAAACATTTTTTCAACATCACCCCTTACCACCACAGTATAATAACAACACAGTAATAGAGAATTCCAGCTAAATGCTACAATATACAAACTCTATTTAATGAAGGAGTGTTCAGGGAAATTCACTGGCACTATGGTAGGAGAAAAAAAGAAAACTGAGGAATCTGAAGCCTCTAGTACCTACAGTAAACATTAAATACAGATCAGCTCTTATATTAACAATAATAACAACAAAAACCTCACTAAAGGCCTATATGCCTTACACATTGTGTTCAGGTTTCAACAAACAATTATCAACTAGTATATTACAAGTTAAGAAAAAAAAGCAATCTGAAAAGGCAAAGCAAACATCAGAACCAGACTCAGATATAATATACAATTCTGAAACTATCTTATAGAGAATTTAATAAAGCACTTAATCTGTTAAAGGCCCTATTGGAAAAACATGGACAGCATGCTAAAACAGATGAGTAAAGTAAGAAGAGGAATGAGAACCCTAACAAAAAATCAAAAGGAAATGCAGGAAATAAAAAACACTTAAAAAGAAATGAAGAATACCTTTTGTGGGGCTTATAGGTACATTGGACACAACAGAGGAAAAAATCAGTGAACTGGAAGAAATGTCGATAAAATGTCCCACACTTAAATGTAAGAGGAAAAAAATGAGAAAAATGGAACAGAATATGTAGTAACCATGGGACAATTGCCGGGCATGTACCATGCATACTTAGAAAGTAGAAAGAGAAGAGAGCAAAAAAAATCTTTGACACATTCAGCCACCTTATCTTTGACAAACAGGCCAAATATGTTCACTGGAAGAAAACTAGCTTCTTTAATAAATGGTGCCAGAAAAATTGGCTTTCCATATGCTGAAGACTACAACTAGACCCATTCCTACCACCATGCACTAAAGTGAAAATGGATCAAAGACCTAAATATTAAAATAGAAACACTAAATCTACTGGAAGAGAAAGTAGGTAAAAATCTTGAAGACATAGGTGTAGGCAGAGACTTCATGAACAAAACACAGATCACATGGGAAATACTTCAAAGAATCAACAACTGGGATCTCATCTTATTAAAAAGGTTTTGCACAATAAAAGAAAGAACCAACAGAGTAAAAGACAAGCCACAGAGTGGGAAAATATTTTAGCCAGTTATCCCTCACAAATATCTAGAACACATAAAGAACTGAAAAAAATCAGACCCCCCCCCATCCAAAAATAGGCATCTGAGATGAATATGTACTTCTCAGGTGAAGAAGTACAATGGCAAATAAATACATGAAAAAACGTTCAACATCATCGGTCATTTGAGAGATGCAAATTGAAACAACACTGAGATGATTTCATCTCACTCCAGAAAGAATGGCTATCATCAAGAAATCAGCCTAGGGCTGGGGGTTTAGCTCAGCGGCACAAGCGCCTGCCTGGCAAGTGCAAGGTCATGAGTTCCATTCCAGGTACCAAAAAGAAAAAAAAAAGAGAGAGAGAGAGAAAAACCAATAATAAATGCTGGAGGGGCTGCGGGGAAAAAGGAACCCTTCTCCACTGTTGGTGGGAGTGTAGACTGGTGCAACCACTGTGGAAATCAGTGTGGAGATCCCTCAAAAAACTAGGATTGGAGGCCCCATTTGACCCAGCTAGTCCACTTCTGGTTATCTTCCCAGAAGAATCCAAAACATCGTACCACAGCGATATATACACACCCATGCTTATAGTAGCACAGTTTATAATAGCTAAATCTTGAAAACAGCCCAAATGCCCATCAACCAAGGAATGCATAAAAAACGTGTTCTTGTTTGCAATGGAGTACTATTCAGCCATAAGGAAGGATAAACTTGAGACATTTATAGCTAAATGGATGCAACCTGATACCATACTCATAAGTGAAATAAATCAGACTCATATGTGTAAACATTGTATTATCTCCCTGGTATGACAAACTGAAAGAGTAAATAAGGTTCAAAATGTACAATAGGTATTTTAAAAATGGGAAGAAATTGTTCAAAAGGAAAGAAAAACTAGAGTAGGGGAAAGGGGAAAGGAAGGGAAAAGGAAATATACAAGATAGTTATACTACTGGTTTCTCTAAGCTCATTGGAAAGAAAGGTTTGTGCTAATATTGTTTGGAGAATTGTTTTATGCCTATATGTTGTATTCTGAGTAACTACTTTGAAGATAACTATATGCAATATATTAACTATTGTTATTCCCCTATTATTTTGTTTTGAAATTTGGTTTTACTTTTTTCCATAAAAAAAGAAATCTTTGAAGAAACAATGGCAAGGAATTCTACAAAATTAATGGGAGGCAACAAATCACAGATCCAGCAAGCTGGATAAATACAAAAACAATCTATACCTGGGCAGATGATAGTCATGAAAACCAACAAAAGAAAAATTCTTGAAAGAATCCATAGGGAGAAACCAAATTTAACTTTAGAAGAACAAGGCTAAGAACTACAACAGATTTCTTGTTGGAAACCATCAACCAATAAGAGAGTGGGATGAAATACTTTTAGCTGTCATTCTACTTTTATTCATTTTTAAAAATTATATCATTATTTGATTTTTGTGGTACTGCAGTGGAATGAGATATTTTGGATGTCAAAGGAAGAAAACCCAACAATCTAAAATTCTAGATCCAGTAAGTTATCCTTCAGAAGAAATAAAGACTTCCTCAAACACAAATACACGTAGCTCAGGGAATAGTGTTTAGCATATTCAAAGTCCTTAGTTAGATCCCCAGCAGCACACACACAAAACCCCCACAAAATACAAAGCGGGAATTCATTGCCTGTGTGTCTGCCATGGAAGAAATGTTAAAAGAACCTCCTCAGATAGAAAAAAAATAATACTGATAAGAAACTCGGATCTACATAAAGAAAGGAAGGCTTTCAAAGAAAGTTCAAATATTTTAATATTTTCTGCATTACTAATGCCAAATTAATTTTATAACTGTTGTTTCACCCAGAAAAGCCTGCATAGCCCCTCTCTCTCGACACTGGAATTGAACCCAGGGCCTTCACACTGAATTATGTTCCCAGACCCCTCACCTCATTTTTAAAACAGGGGTTTTCTAAGTCACTAAATTGCCCAGGCTGAGCTGAACTTGCAAAACTCTTGGCTCAGCCTCCCAGAGTGCTGAGATTAAAGGTGTGCATCACTGAGTCCAGCCCGCACAGGCTCTTGGAAGGAATAAATATTTGAAGAAAATGACTTTGGTGTGTGCGTTTTGCCTCCCTCTACATTGTAGCAAAGATAAAAGAAATGAAGTAGTTAATTTCTCCATATATGTGAGAAGCAGAAATCATTGAATAATCCATCAAAAAAGTCAATGAGGAAACGATGAGCAAAGGAAAGGCTACAAAGAAAATGAAAATACGGTGAAGATCTCGACAGTGTTGGGGTGGACAAGGAATGTTTCCAGAAATGTGTTTGAATAAGAGACATTTAAGCAGATATAGGAGAGACCAGACGAAGAGTGTCAGGGTACCAAGGCATTTTTGGCAGGGGCCAGGATGTCAAGGCCACAGAACTCCTGCTTATCGTTCATTCTACCACTAGGTGGCATCTCTGGGTTAGGGTCAAAGAATTTCTTGCCTCATTCAAGGAGCAGCACCTCCCTCTAAATAGACTCTCTTTCTCTCTCTCTGTCTCTCTGTCTCTCCCTCTCTCTTTCATTTAGATATTGCCCTGATTACTTTTCCACAATTAATTTAAATATTTAGTTAGTTTTAATAATTAGGACTTGTGCACCTACAACCCTCCCCAAATGGTATGACCTTGACAATAACCTCCCTATATCTGTGTAGTCCCCCAATTCATTGTCCTGCCCTCCCTCAACTAAGGTAAACATCATCCTTAATCCTAAATTCATAAGTTTTGAGTTTCCTTTTTATATAATTTTGTTGCTACTATACAAAATTCTAAATAGTTCATATTTTTTATATTAGAAGTATTTCATTTTATAAAAACATGCTTTAATCTTTTGGGATGATGGGTTTTTCCTCTTAATATTCATTCATATTGTTGAAAATTATTCTAGCTTATTCACTTTGGCTTCTTTTGATGGGAATTCATTTTTGCTACCAGCTTTCCCTATTGTGAACTGGATGTCATACTCATTTTAGATTTCTTGTACAAGTGTTTTTCTTGGATATATTCCTGGTAGACTTGCTGGATTGTGGGGTATGTGACTATTCAACTGTAAAAGGGAATGCCAAACTATTTTCTAAAGTGGTTGCACTGATTTGTGTCCAACAGGGGAAAAGTATAATGTGTGTCCATATACTTTCCAACTCTTTGTCTTGTCAGACTTACGATTTTGGAAATAGATTGGGATAAAATGTTCTCTCATCGTATTTTGATTTGTACATCCTACACTACTAATGCCTTTGAACATCATACATTTACTGTTTCTATCTTTCCTTCTTCTCTGAAGTTATCTAACAGATCTAATTATTCTAATGTAACCATATTACTGCTATGACACTAGACAACATTAATCATCTTTGGCACTCTACTAGAAGTGTATTCATATCAAATATACTTCTACTGGCTCCGTTTCTTCTTTCACTTATTCAATTAATGAACACTTATCCAGACAAGGAATGCAGGAGTAGAAAGAGAATCTGGGATCTAAGAAGGCAAAAATGATTTCAGACTATAAAATCTGTCCTGCCATTTATCTGCATGTGAGAACAGACACAGATAAAGCTAGATGTGAAATTAACATGAAATATTTCCCCCAAGGACCTACTGCAGCTGTAATGCCCTAAAGAACTCCTATTTTAAGTGGCTACTGCTCCAAGTTGGGGTTCTTTATGGTAGCACATTAGTCACCGAGAAACTTTGTTCTTCATAATCATAGACAACTAGAAAATTTGCTGTTTGAAATAACATCAGTACAAAGGAAACACCTGATTCTTAGAGGAGATTCTAAGTCGCTTCGACATAGAAAAGCAAGTCTCGGTTTCCAGCCCAGGGACACAGCTCCAGATATGGAGTGTCTGGACACCGCATCCTACAGCTATCTTAATTGTTTCCAAGGTAACAGCACTCTGGGTTCGCTTTGCCATCCAGACTTCGTGTTGATCCTTTCACACATAGCCCTGCTTGGAGCTCCCCCAAACACTGCTTCATTTACATTTCATTTCAACGCCACATTTCTTCAGAATCCGTTAAGAATTCTCTCTTTTCCTTTATTTAGTGAGCTGCCCCGTGGTTTCTCTGCTGTGTGGTCTCCCTCGTTGATTGATGAATCCTTCGAACCACAAATTAATTTCAGATGGTCATAGGCGGACTGAACTAGGACACCTCTTACATTCCAGGTTGTTAAAATGACGCCGCCAGCAAGTTCATGCTTTAGTTGACACTACGTCCCTTCGAAATACTTTTGTCACCTGAGGATTCAGAGGGGCCTTCAGTAGGGCACAGAACCTTCTCCTCTTATCAGGAGGATTTCGGGAGTGGGAGGGTGGGGACATTTGAACTTGGTTTTGAAGAATGAATAGGCATAATCAGATGAAGGCAGCACAACTACCTTCCCTTTCTTCCCTGGTGACGTCTCCCAAAAGGGTAGGGCACCTCCAGATATCCACGTTGGAGATGAAAGGGGCAGCAAACCGGTTGAAAGGCAAAGTCAGAATCTTGCATTAAAGCTGCATTTGCAACATAAAGGCCCTGTAACTAAGTAGATTTTTCTTTATGAGGAAATAGAAATGTTTCCTAAAGATGTTTTTATTGATAGTGCATTAGACTAAGGACACGTCAAATGTTTTTATTGGTACATACTTTCCTTTTAGTTGGGGAAGATGGAGTGGGAAATAAGGTAGATTATGGGAGCATTCAAATCCCACAGCTAAACGCCATTGGCACGACAGGGGTAGCGAATTTGACACTCACTTCCCTTTTCCCACCACGTGGTGTGTCCCAGGAGTGATGACGTCTCCCCCCTTTTCCCTCATGGTTTGTTCCAGCCTAACCCCCCTCTCCCGCTTTTCATCCTGCAGTACGAACCAGAAGACAGCGGCAGGCGCCCTTCTGACTTTCTAAGAGGCCCTCAGCTTCTCGGAATGATTCTCCGAATACTCAGCTTCGTAGAATACAGGTTTAAAGAAATTTCTCTTCCAGTAAGCCTGTTCACAGAACGGTCTGCACTTCTGCCCCCAGCCACCAGTGAGACAGCTCTACACCCCTTCCTGTGCGTTTAAAGGCGTCTTCATCCTCAGTACGGAATGGACACTCTTCCAACATGGCGTATCCCATTGAAAAGCGCGATTTAGGCGGGGCCATGTTCCTCGCCTAACAAGACTTCTGTGGGCATCGAATGCCCCAAAGTGTCGACTCCGTAACAACTCCTGGTTGCCTGTTGAGACCGCGAAGGTGATTTGCGCGTGCGCAGGACACCCTTGCCGCACCGAGGTGAAGCCCCCAAACCCAAGAAGGGGCGGTGCTAGGGTGGTGACCGGAAGCGGCTGAGGTTCTCAGCGGCGGTTTGATAATTGTCAAGCAGATTCAACTGGCTGCTGGAGGAATGTGGAGGTGATGGGCGACCAGGGAGGGTGAGTGCTGTGGAGCCTGTGTGGTCAGCAATGGAATCGTCTGTCTAACTTGAGTTGGATGATTCGCCCATTATTTTGCAGCCTTTTCTCTTTGCTAATATCAAGGTTAAGGTTTTAAAGTTCAGTTTAAGACCCGCTGGTTTGTTACATTATGTTTTAAGTGCTCTTTGGGCTTTAATAATTTGTCTTTTACCAAGAAGTTATTTAGAAGTACGTTTTCAATTCCCCAAAGTTTATCTTTTTAACGGATTTCTAAGCTTAGTTTTCTGGGTCAGAAAATTGTCTACGTGAAGCTTATTTTTGAAATATGAGGAGACTTAAGGCCTAGTCCGTGGTGAATTTTTAGCAATGTTATCTCTATAACTCGAACATAATATTTAATTATTTAGATGTAAGTTATGTCATACAAAATTCGTCTTTTGTGTGTGTGCTTCTTCTATTACTAAGAAAGGAGAGATGATGATTTGTTCATCATCCACCGTGATATGTTCATTTATCCTTGTTGCTGTCAATAATTTATGAGTTAATTTTTTATAGTGTGAGATTCAGATCGAGGCACATTTATACGCTTGTAAATGGTCCAGTTGTTCAAGTGCCATTTATTGGAAAGATTATCCTACATCTGTTGACTTGTTTTGCAGCTTTGTCAAAAATAAATTGACCATAATTGTGTGAGAGCTCTTTCTGGGTTGTCTATTCCACCCCATTGAGCTATGCGTCTGTCTCTCTGGCAGGACTTCCACACCTTCTTGACTACTGTAGATGTGTAGCAAGTCTTCAAATCGGGTAGTGATTACTTCCACTTTGCTCTTTTTAAACATTATTTAACATTTTTTCCTTTGCTTTTCCATATGCATCTCACAATAATTTTGTCTGTACCTACAAAACATCTTGCTGGGATTTTGATAGGAATAAGGTTAAACCTGTATGTCAACTTGGGAGGAATGTACATGTTAAGTATGTGAGGTCTTCCGATCCATTTTCACAGTATATCTCTATTTATTTAGATCATCTTTGAGTTACTTAAGAGTATATTGTAGTTTTCAGCATACAAGTTGTGTAAATGTTAAGTTTATACCTAAGTAGTTGTATGTGGCCTTGTCTTCTAAATTTTGGTTTCCACATATTTGCTGCTTAAATGGGAGTACAGTTGAGTTTTGTGTGTTGATCTTGTATCTTGCAATTTTGCTGAACTCAATTTTAGTTTTACATCTATTTTGGTAGATTCTTCGGGTTTTTTAAAAAATAAGCAATTGTGTCATATACAAACAGGGACAGTTTTAGTTCTTCCTCTTTTTTTTCATGCATTATGCTACCTAGAATTTCCAGTACAGGTTAAATGATCCTTATCCAAAATGCTTGGAATTAGAACTGTTTTCAGATTTTGGATTTACTTAAATTTTGGAATGTTTACATATGCAAAATGAGATATTTTGGGGATTGGACCCAAATCTAAGCATAAAAGTTTTCTGTGTTTGCTATATACTTTTTTGAAACAGTTTTTTTTCGGTACTACAGTTTGACTCAGGGCCTTGCCTTGCCTCATCTTGGACATGCCAAGCAAGTGCTGTACTCCTTTTTGTATTTTATTTGGAGACAGGGTCTCTCTAAGTTTCCCAGGATGGCTTCAAACTTGTTAACCTTCTGTCTCAGCCTCCCTCATAGCTGGAATTATAGGCATGTGCCTAAATGCTGAGCTCATATGCATCTTATTCACATAATTTAGATGTAATTTCAAAGAATATTTTCATTGATTTTTCTCTATTCTTTTCTGTTTTCAATTTCATTGGTTTCTGCTCTTTATTACTTTTGTTTGCTTTGGGTTTGCTTTGCTGTTATTTTCCTGGTTTCTTGAAGTTGGAGCTTAGATTGTTAAGACCTTTCTTTTTTTCTAATGTAAACATTTAGTGCTATGAATTTCCCTGTCAACACTGCTCTATCTGAATTCTACAGATTTTAATATATTGTATTTTCATTTTCATTTATTGTTTTTTAATTTTCCTCAACATTTCTTTGGTCCATTGATTATATAGAAATATATTAATTTTCAAGTGTTTGGAGATTTTGTCTCTGCAGTATTGATTTCTAGTTTGATGTAATTACAATCAGAGAAGATATACCATGTAATAAATTTTGGGGGTATTTTATAATGCTGTCTTAGAACATTCTCCAGTATGGTCTGTCTTGGAGAATGTCCAGTGAGTGCTTGCAAAGAATGTGCATTCCATTAGTGTTTAGCTGGAGTAGGCTGGGTATTTTTGAAAAAGGTTTTGTGTTCCATAAGTTTACATTTGTCCTGGTGCTTTGGTTAAGAAGGGTGGCTTTTTTTTTTTTCTTTTTGCGGCACCGGGAATTGAACTCACAGCCTCACACCTGCCAGACAGGTGCTTAAGCCACTGAGCAAAACTCCCAGCCCTGGTGTTTTGAGGCAGGTTGGCACTATGTAGCTCAGGCCAGCCTTGTGCTTGCATTGTAGCCCAAGCCGGCCTTGAACTCACAACGCTCCTCCTACCTCAGCCTCCTGAGTGCTGGGATTAAAGGCTTGCGCCACCACGCCCGGCTAGGGTGGCTTTTCTTGAAGCTTTTTTTTTTTTTCCGTAGGTGCCTGTTGGTTCTTAATTGTAAGCTACTCCAGTATGTTTTGTTGATCTATGGAAACAAAAAAGAAAACCTAGGGAATTAATCACTGTGTTCTCTGGATCCTGAGGTCTTTATGCTATCCACCTTTGCTTTCTACCTTTCAGAGTCTTCCTATTTGTGTTGTGTTGTAGTAGTTTTTTCTTGTCTCTTCTACATTCACTGGTGTCTTCTGTCTTCCTTTTTTTCCTGGTATCAACTTGGTTAATTACATTGCAAGGAAACATTTGTTTCACATCAATATTAAAATATGTTAGGGCCGCGAGTTTGGCTCAGCAGCTTAAGCACCTGCCTGGCAGGCGCGAGGTTGTGAGTTCGATTCCCGGTGCGAGAAAAAAAAATTAAAATATGTTGCCATATATTGTGCATAATGTTCCACAATAACTGCTTTAAACACTTCCCTAGCTGGAAAGGATTTTGCCTTTCTAATTTCAATCCTTTACTCTTTTATCTGATTTGCTAAGGGATTATCTATGATATCAGTCATTTTGAAGGACTACCTTTTGTTTTCTTTAAACACTCTATAGTTGTATTTATTGCATTTGTTTAATATTTTTATTAATTACTACTTACTGGGTTTTGTTGTTGTATAATTTTTCCCTATTGATAATGTTTTAGGTAAACACATAATTCATTTTTATATTTATTTCTAATTAAAATAAAGCCATTTGAAGCCATAAATTTCAGGGTAAATATAACTTTGCATTCCATAGATCTTCCACTTTGATACTATATTTCTGTCTCTGTGAATATGCCTATCCTGGACTTTTGACATAAATGGAATCATAAAATATGCGGTCTTTTGTGACTGATTTCTTGCACTTAGGAAAACAGTTTCAAGGTTCATCCATTTTGTAGAAGGTACTAGGATTTGTTTTTTTTTTTGTTTGTTTTGTTTTTTTTTTGAGACACAGTCTCACTATATAGAGTTCAAGCTGGCCTGAACTCACTGTGAAGCTCAGTCTGGTCTCGAATTCATGGCAATCCTCCTGCCTCAGCCTCCCAAGTGCTGAGATTACAGGTGTGTACCACCACACCCAGCTGGGCTTCTTTTTTGTTGCCAAGTAGTATTTTGTTATATGAATATACAAATTTTTTTCTATCCAGTTGGTGGGCATTTACATTGTTTCCACGTTTTGGTTACTATGAGTAATGTTGCTGTGAATATTTGTGTACAAATTTTGGAGTGGACTTTTTTTTCATTTCTTTTGGGTAGATACTGTAATTAGGAATGGAACTGCTGGGTAATATGGTAACATATGGTTATCATTTTAGGGGACCCGCCAACCTTTTTCAGAGTAGCCACACCATTTTATAACCTCACTAGCAAGGAATGAGAGCACAAATTTATTCACGTCTCACCAACACTTACTGTCTTTAAAAACAATCTTTTTTAGCCATTCTAATGGATGGGAAGTGGTAGCCTAACAGATTAGAAATTTTGGTCTTGATTTGCTTTCTCTAATGATTAATGATATTAAATATCTTATGCTATGAACAGAGACTATATATATCCTGTCAATTCCCAGCTTGAAAATATCTATCACAGCTGGATAAGTGGCACTCTCCTGTAATCCCAACTACTTGAGAGGCTGAGGCCAAGGGTTCGAAAGTTCAAGTTTAGCCTGGGCACCTATACAGACTCTGTCTCAAAATAAGAAAGACTGGGGATGTAGCTCAGTGATAGAACAATACTGGAATCAATTCTCAGTACTGCGAAAAAGAATAGCTGTTATCAAGAAATCAACCAATACCAAGTGCTGGTGGGGCTGTAGGGAAAAAGGAACCCTTCTCCACTGTTGGTGGGAGTATAGACTGGTGCAACCACTGCAGAAATCAGTGTGGAGGTTCCTCAAAAAAGTAGGATTAGAGGTGCCATTTCACCCATCTATTCCCTTTCTTGGTATTTTCCCAAAAGAGCTAAAAGCATCATACGACAATGATATATGTGCACCCATGTTTATAGTGGCACAGTTTTTAATAGCTAAATCTTGAAAACAAACCAGACGCCCATTAACTGTTGAATGGATAAAAAAGATGTGGTTTTTAATATAACGGAGTACAACTCTGCCATAAAGAAGGCTAAACTTCAGACATTTATTGCTAAATGAATGGAACTTGAGACCATACACTTAAGTGAAATAAATCAGACACACATGTAAATATTGCATTGTCTCACTGGCATGAGAAACTGAAAGTGTAAATAAGAACCAAATTGTATAAGAGATATGGTGAAATGGGAAGAAATTGCTCAAAAGGAAAGGGAAACTAGGAGGAGGGGGAAGGAAGGAAGGGAAAAGAAAAAAATGTGAAAAGAAGGATAGAATGGAAACAAAGCTTTATAAATAAGGAGGGGAAGAGGAGTTGAAAGGAGGGGAGGGTTTTGGGAGGAAAAAATTCAAATCAAGGTATATTATGTACAAGTACAAATTCTCTATGATGAATGTGGTCATTGCGTAAACCTAAATTGTACCAATAAACTTAATTAAATTTTTTTAAAAACCCAAAAATATAAATTAAAAAAAAAAAGATTCATGGGCATAAGGAAGCATAGTCTGTCTTTGATATAATATCCTCTTTATGCTTTTAAACTTAACTTATTCATGCCTTTTATATTATTTTATTCCTTATCTATTTTACTTTCTCATTTCTTTTTCATCCTATTTCTTAAATCTGTTGTCTTAACTATTTCTCTCCATTTTAAGTGGATATTTCCCCTTTCTAAGAAGATCTAAATCTATACTGCCTCCATTAATTGATCAGTATAAAATTATACTTCAACTTGGACACAGAGACACTCTTTCCTCCCTGGTTCACTCGATAGAGAAATAGTTTTTACCTGTGAATATTTTTCGAGTTAATTAAAAAAATTTTAGTCCCAAGCTATTAATAGTTTTCTTTATGGCATGTCTGTTCTCTTTCAAGAGACTTGGTTTTTAAATCATGAATTCAGCCATATTTTCAACATCTGTTAAGCAGAACAACATTTATTTGTGGCCTACCTTGTAACTGTTTGTTTGTTTGTTTTTGTTGTTGTTGTTGTTGTTGTTTTTGGTGCCTGGGATCGAATTCACAACCTCGTACCTGCCAGGCAGGTGCTTACACCACTGAGCTAAATCCCCAGCCCTATTTTTTGAGACAGGGTCTCACTATGCAGTTCAGGCTGGCCTTGAACTCACTTTGTAGCCCAGGCCAGTCTCGAACTCACATGGATCCTCCTGCCTCAGCCTCCCAAGTGCTGGGATTAAAGGCGTGTGCCACCACGCCCGTCCCTACCTTGTAATTTTGGAGCTAGACTGATTTTGACTGAGCACTATTAAACCCCCGTTCCTGTATGCACAAAATTGAATAATAATAATTACAGCAAGATATACGTGACAGAATTTTTGCACAAATTATATGAAGTACCTGCCTCTGCACATTGCACAGTTCCTTATACAGGTTGTATATCCCTTATCTAAAATGCTTTAGACATGTTTTAGATTTTGCATTTCTTTTGGAATTTGCGATATATATATATATATATATATATACACATATACATATTTAGATAGATAGATCCTAGGATGGAATTCAAACCTATACTCAATATTCATATGTATTTCATATATACCTTATATGCATAACCTGAAGGTAATTTTATATAATACTTAGTACACCTGCTTCTCCCCCCACATCTTCTCAATGTTTTATTTTGTTTTAATTATTAACACATTAATTGTACAAATTACTGGGATTCACTGTGATATTTCCATACATGCATATATCATACAGTGACCATGTCTATCCCCCCAATAGTCCCTCCTCTACCTTCAGGTCAGCATTTTTTGTTTTTTAATTTTTTTAGTTTCCACATATGAGAGAAGGCATGCAGTACTTATCTTTTTGTGTGCAGCTTATTTTGCTTAAAATGATGCCCTTCCGTTCCATCCATTTTCCTGCAAATGACAGGATTTAATTGCTTATGACTGAAAACTATTTCATTGTACAGGTACCGTTCTTTCTTTATCAGTTCATCTGTTGACAGGCACCTAGGCTGATTCTATACCTTGGCTATTGTAAATAGTGCCACAAATAACATGGGTGTGCAAATATCTCTTATATACTGACTTAACTTCTTGCAGACATGTATATAGGAGTGGGTTAGCTGGACCATACATTAGTTCTACTTTTAGTTTTGAGGAATCTCCATACTGTTATCCGTAGTGGCTATACTAATTGACATTCCCACTAACAGTGTGTAAAGGTGCCTTTTTCTGTATATTCTGTCTGGCAGTTGTTTTCAGCTTTGCACCTGCCTTTTGACTGCTGTTAATCATATGATGTCAGACATGGAATTTTCCATTTTTGGCATCTTGTCAGTGCTCAAAAAGTTGTGGATTCTGGATTTCAGTTTTTTGAATTTGGGATGCTCAACCTGTATAACAGTACTTGCTGATGTGTGTTAAATATTTGCACTGAGCCAGTCTCATGCTGAGTCCCTTACAAACAGCATCTCATTTAATTTCCACAGCCACTTGAGATGAGGTTTCAATTCATTTTAAAAAATAAAACTGAAAAAACTTTTTTATAGTTTCACAGCTAAAAAGTGAAACAGCTAGAACTTAAACTTTTATTAATTAATTTTAGTCCAAATCTCATGGTCTTGCTCATATTCCATGTTGATTAGTAAGTGCTATGGGTGTTTCTAGGACTCTGTCTACCCTTTAGTATCCAGTGCAGTGAACTGTACTTTGCTGCCACCAGAAAAATATTTGTGTGGTGATGCCGATGCTGTATGATTCTGACCGTGTGATTACTGTCTTTTCAGATTTCTTGGAGTGTCTGCAGAATTCCTGGGCTGCACCCCTTAGTGAAAGCTGCAGGATCTTCCTTCTGACCCCAGCAGCTCCAGTTGAGTCCACAGACCCCGCTAGACCTGGAGAACCTGGGAAGAATAAGTGGTCAGCAGGAGAGCACTAGGGCTGAGGTCCAGTGTGAAGATGGCGGCCCGTGGGGACTCTGTCCAGCGAGAGGGACGTGGCAACACCTGTGAGGTGAGGAGGAAGGGGTACCTGGGCTCAGGAATTCATCCAGAACTTCAGAGCCTGAAAAAAGGAAGGATACTACTATATCTTGTTTTCATTTGCAGTATTTTTTTGCAGGATCATTTCCCTCCACATTGGGTATTTTTGTTTGTTTGTTTGTTTGCAATGCTGGGGATACAGCCTAGGGCTTTCTGCATGCTAGGGAAGTGCTCTATTACTGAGCTACATCCCCAGTCTCTCCACATTTTTATTGGTCATTTATTTGCCTTTTGTGACTTTTCATGTTCATTGCTGATTAATTTATCATAGTTCATGGATTTAAATTTTTTTAATATTAAGGTTAATAACATTTACCATTCTTATATATTTTTGTTAATTTCTTTTTTTTTTTTTTGGTACAAGGGGTCAAACTTGTGACCTTGTGCTTGCCAAGCATGCACTTGTGCTGCTGAGCTATATCCCTGGCACCTATTTTTGTTAGTATTTTTGCCATGGTATAATTCACAACTAACTTGTAGTTTTAGTTACAAGTGGTAAATGTAATTCTCTAATAGTTCTCTAATGCTTTGTTTGAAAAATGACCATTTTCTATTCCCCTCAGATTGCAGCAGAAGCAAACAGTTTTAATCTTTTTTTTTTTTTTTGGGTACCAGGGATCAAACTCACAACCTTGTGATTGCCAGGAAGGTGCTTGTGCCACTGAGCTAAACTCCTGGACCAACAGTAGTAATCTTTTCAATAACATTTTTAAAGTTTAGGGCATCTCCTGTTAACTTCCTCTTATCTTCTGTTAACTTCCTGTTATGAAACATCGAGATTTAACTTTTCTATACACCCTCCACTTACATACTCATTTTCTGTAGCCCCTCCCTCCTTAGATAAGTATAGTGTATTTCATTGTTTTGGTGAGGCTTATAATCAGTGTTTATTACTGTGATAATTTATAGTTGAATCATATAGTATATATCTTGTGATTACTATTTCTGTTCAACAACTTTTTCCTGAAGTTAATGATTCTCTAGTTTAGACATTTGTTTGTTTTACCATATACATATCAATAATTCAACTCTAGAGCTGGAAGTATAGCTCAGTGATACAAATATTTTCCTAGCATGTGCAAGGCCCTGGCTTTGATCCCTATCATAGCAAATAAGTAAATAAATAAATAAATTAAAAATAAGTAATTCAATTCAAAATTCTTCTCATTCATTTAAATCTCCACTGAATATATTGAAACACGTAGGTAATAATCATAGTGATAATAATACTTTTCTATTTACTCACTGACAAGTCATAATTATATAAAGTATGCATGGAGTATTTGATATATATGTGTGTGTATGTAAAATGTGGTATGACTAAATTAAGCTAATTAACATCTCCATCACCATACTTGCCTATCATTTTTCATGATGAAACCCTTGAAATTATTCTCACTTTTTTTGGGGGGGTACCAGTGATCAAACTCACAACCTTGTGCTTGCCAGGATGGCATTGAACTTGTGATCCTCCTGCCTTAGTCTCCCGAATGCTGAGATTACAGGCAGATGCCACTATGTGAGGCAAGTTTATCTTTCTTTATGGCAGAGTAGTACTCCATTATATATAAAAACCACATTTCCCTTGTCTGTTAATCCATCGATGGGCATATGGCTGTTTCCAAGATTTAGCTATTATAAAATGTACAGTTATAAACATGGATGTGCATATATCACTGTAGTATGATGTTTTTAACTCTTTCAGGAAGATACCAGTAAGAGGAATAGCTGGGTCAAATGAAACCTCTAGTTTTAGTCTTTTGAGGAATCTCCACACTGATTTCCATAGTAGCTGCACCATTCTACACTCCCACCAACAGTGGAGAACGGTTCCTTTATTCCCACAGCCCCTCCAGCATTTGTTATTGGTTGATTTCTTGGTGATAGACATTCTTTATGGGGTAAGGTGGAATCTCAGTGTTGTTTTAATTTGCATCTCTCGAGTGAAATGATGTTGAACATTTTTTTTATATATTTATTTGCTGTTTGGACTTCTTCATCTGAGACGTATCTGTTCATTTCAGATGCCCGTTTTTGGGTCGGGTCTTTACATTGCAGGGGGAAGTTTTTGTAAGTGCTTTATATATTCTACATATTAGTCCTTTGTCTGAGGAGTAGCTGGTAAAATTTTTTCCCACTCTGTGGGTTGTCTCTTCACTCTATTGGTGGTTTCTTTTACTGTGCAAATGCTATTTATTTTTTGCAAAAACTTTTTAATTTGATGTGATCTCAGTTCTTGATTCTTTGTAATATTTCCTCTGCAACCAGGGTTTTGTTCATAAAGTCTTTGCTTTCACTATGGCTTTAAGAATTTTAGCTTTTCTATCTTCCGGCAGATTTAGTGTTTCTGTTTTAATATTTAGATCTTTGATCCATTTTGATTTTGGTTTAGTACATGGTGAAAGATGTGGGTCTAGTTTTATTCTTTGGCGTGTGGGAAGCCAGTTTTCCCAGCACCATTTCTTCCAGTGAAGGTGTTTGGCCCCTTTGTTGTGTTTAGGTTGTTTCTGCATCTTCTCTTCTGTGCCATTGATCCATGGGTCTCTTTTTTTTTTCCCCAGTACCATGCTGTTTTCATCACTGTAGCTTTGTAGTATAACTTCAAATCAGAGATTATGATGCCCCTGCCTTGTCCTCATTCCCCAGAATTGGAGTTGCTATTCTAGGTCTCTTTTGGTTCCGTATGAATTTTAGATGTTTTGATACAAATTATAAACCATGATGCTGCTATAAACATTCTTGCTCATGGCTCCTTACACACATATGTATACTCTCTCTTAAAACATATCCATATGGATGGACTTAATGGGTCATAAGCTAAATCTATCTTTTGAAAATGTTTTTATTGTGAAATATATATACCAAGCCATCATACAAAATAGATGTGTATACCTGAGTGACTTATTATATAGCTCTATAAAGAGTACAGTCAGCCTTCCAGAATCCTCTCAAAAATAACTATTGCCTTCACTTCTGTGATAATTACTTCCTTTAAAAAGAAAATCACAGTCTACAAGGATAGAGATAATATTAAAAATACAGGGAACTTGCCAAGTGTGGTGGTACATGCCTGTCATCCCAGCACTTGGTAGTCTGAGGCAGCAGGATTGCCTCAAATTCAAGGCCGGCCTGGGCTACATAGTGAGTTCAAGGCCAACCCTGTCTCAAGTGAGACCCTGTCTCAAAAAACAAAAACAAGTAACAGGATTTATATGCAGAATATATAAAGAACAGCAAAACAATTAGAAGCATCAGATTTCCCAGTAGCTATGGGCCTTGTTAAACAGATATTTAATAAGTAAAAGTATCCAAATAACTAATAAACACCTAAGACAGTGCTCCGTCCTATTAGTCACCAAGGAAATGCAAGTTTAAACCACAGTGTAGTATCATTAGAGACTCCCCACCACCAAAATGGCTAATAGCAAGAAGAATAACATGTCAGTACAACAAGAAACCATAGCAAAAACAAGAAGCAGCATAAGCTCTCATATACTATTGTTGGGAGTGTAAATTGGAACAATCTGGAAAACGTTTATCCTTACTCATCCAAGTGTATGTGTGCCATATGAGGACGCAGTTCTCTTCCTAGGAAAAGATCCAAAAGAACTCCTTGGCTGAGGTACCAGGGAGCATGTATAAATGTTACACTGTAGCATGACTTATTTGGTTTTTCATTTGTTTCTTTTGTTCTTTTGAGACCAGGTCTCACTATGTAGTTCAAGCTGGCCTTGAACTCACTATAGCCCAGGCTGGTCTAGAACTCCCAGTGATCCTCCTGCCTCAGCCTTCCGAGTGCTGGGACCACAGGCATGTGCCACCATGCCTGGCTGTAGCATTACTTGTAGCAGCCAGTAACTGGAAGTGATGACAATGTCTATCAATAATAAGATGGATAAACCAATTGAACATAATATTGAGTGAAAGAAATCAGGCATGAAAAAAATGTGTCATGTTTATTATTTCCATTTATAGAAAGTTTTAAGACAGGAAAAATAAAACCTTATTGTACAGAGGTACATGTGTCAGTGGTAAAACTGATTGCAAAGCAAGGAAGTGCTCTCATCCCTCGCAGGACAGCCATTTCCTTGATGAGTGGCGAGGTGAGGAATGAAGCTCATAGAAGGCTTCTGAGCAAGGAGCAAGGGTTCTGTTTCCACATGAGGTGATAAGTATGTAGATATTTGCCTTGAAGAGTGTTTTGTTTTGTTTTTCGGGACAGGGTTTCGCTATTTAGTTGAGGCTGGCTTTGAACTTGCTATGTAGCCCAGGCTGGCCTTGAACTCACAGTGATCCTTCTGCCTCAGCCACCTCAGTGCTGAGATTACAGCTGTGCACCGCCATGCCCGACATACCTTGAATAGTTTAACTGAGTATTTATGTTTCAAGTATTTTTCTGCATAGATGTTCTCTTTCATGACAAATCTTTTAAAAAGAGAAAAAAATTTGACCCCACTAGCCCATAAACACTTTCCAGAAACTCCTAGCTTGTCTGAACAAACCCACGTGTGTGCACAACCACACATATACATATACATACCTGTATCCATTTTATTTTTTATTTTTTTTATTTTTTTGCGGCACCGGGGATTGAACTCACAACCTTGCGCCTGCCAGGGCAGGCGCTTAAGGCACTGAGCCAAACTCCCGGCCCTGGTTTTTTGAGGCAGGGTCGCACTATGTAGCTCAGGCCGGCCTTGCACTCGCGTTGTAGCCCAAGCCGGCCTTGAACTCACAACGCTCCGCCTACCTCAGCCTCCCGAGTGCTGGGATTGTATCCATTTTTATACCAAAATTTTAGCATATAAAACTTCCAGACTAAGGGCATAGCTCAGTGGTAGAGCACTTGCTTGGCATATGCAAGGCTCTAGATTTAATCTCCAACAGCAAAAAGTAAAATAAAATATAACTTCCAACACTTGTTTTTCTTAATAATAAATCTTGGTGATAATTCAGGGTTAGTGTATTTAGTGTTTAATTCCTTTTAAAAGCTGAATCATATCAAAATGTACCAACTACCCTCAATGAATGTAATCCTTTTTTTTGAGACCAGATCTCACTGTGTAGTTCAGGTTGGCTTTGAACTCACTACGTAGCCCAGTCTGGCCTCAAACTCACAGCAATCTTCCTGCCTCAGAATGTAGTCTTTATATGGTGTAAACATGGACTGATAATATAATAATAATGAAAATGAGAAAAGGAGATTTAGAGATGCAGGGAGGGAAATAGGTAGGAAAGGGTTATAAAAAGAATCAAGATGTTAAGTACATATACCTACTCCCTAAGATGAATGTAAGCATCATATACTCCAAACATGTACTCATAATACACACACACACACACACACACACATGCACACTTTTTCAGGCATGATGCTGCACACCTATAATCCCAGCACTTGGGAAACTGATGCAGGTGGATTGCTGGGAGTTTGAGGTCAGCCTGGGCTATATTGTGAATTCCAGGCCAGGCTGACAGTGAGACCTTGTCTCAAAAAAAGGTGGTATATTAGAAATGCATACATACTAGTCTGTCCTCCATTAGTGAACATTTAATGTATTTCCAGTCTTTTGCAATTATACACAATATCACAGTGAATATGATTATACATATCTCAGTTCACACAAGGGAGAGTATGCTTCAAAAGAAATTTCTGCAAGTGAATTCCCAGGACAGATTATATATACATTTTTATTTTTTATTAGTTCATGTTTGCAGTACATGCAGTTTACAGTCATCTTGGGGAGTGGATTCAGGTACATAATACAACTGGTTTCTTCTTTTAATCCCCTTCTCTCCTCCTCCAAACCTCCTCCTCTAATTCTTCTCCCCATTTTCATTCTTGTTGGATTATTAATCTTAGCTCAGGTTATGGCATATGATATTTACATTAGTGAGGTTATTAGGTTCCTGTACATGAATTATTCTTTATTTCCCTACCATCACTGGCCTCATCCCCAGGCTCTTGGACCCCTTCCCATTTACCAGAGATCCATCTCCTTGTCTCCTATCCATCCTCTATTGATCTCTTTGTTTGTACTTTGCCTCACTCAAATGAGACATACTTTATAATATTAAAGCTTGTGTGTCCGATTAGATTTTTATTTTTGATAAATATGGTAACTTGCCTGTTTAGTGGGTTGTATCAGTTGTATGTGAGCGCCTGTTTTCATCATATCCAGGACAACACAGGGTCTTGTCATACTTGGTTTTTCTTTGTAGCCAGTCTGGTAGGATAACACATGGTATTTCAGTACAGATTTAATTTAGAGAGATTTTGTATTTTTTTTCTTGACTCTTAAATTTTTCTTTGCTGATTTTTTGTGAGGTTGTTGCTACGTATGTATTAAGGTTATTGCTTTTTGTTTTGTGTGTGTGCTTCCCAAACATCTTTTTCCTCAGCTTCTCATTTATCTTTTTTTGTTTGTTATGGGGGTTGAACCCAGGGCCTTCACATGCTCTACTGCTAAGCTATATACCCAGCCCCTCATTTATCTTTTAAATGAAATTTTTTGTGTTTTTTTCATGCATTTCATATAATTGACTTTATTAACCTTTTAATTAATTAATTCATTAATTTTGTCTTTTTGATACAGGGCTTCACTCTGGAGTTCAGGCTGGCCTTGAACTCACTTTGTAGCCCAGGCTGGCCTCGTGGTGATCCTCCTACCTCAGCCTCCTTAGTGCTGGGATTATAGGCGTGTGCCACTACACCAGGACTATTAACCTTTTTAGAAGGGCTTTCCTCATCACTCGGCTATATTTGGGGGAAAAAACCCACTCTTGCAGTTTTGTTTGAGTACTTTTATGTTTTTATTATTTTTTATTGATTATAATACTGGGGATTAAATCCAGGACCTCATGCATGGTAGTCAAGTAGTCTACCACTGAATTACATTTCCAGCCATATTTATGTCAAGATAAAAAATAAAAATGACTGGAAATTTTGACAAGTTTCCACTAAGTTCCCAAGGTTAGCTTCAAACTTGTGATTCTCTTGCCTCAGTCTCCTGAGTAGCTTATAGGAATGCACCACTACACCCAGATAATTTTTTTTATTTTTTACTTTTACTTCTGTGACTATCTGAATTTTGTTGTTGCTTTTGCCTTGATCTATCATTTTAATGTTTTAATTTTATTTAAATTTATTTTAACTGACATTTATGTGTCTGTGGGATACCATGGGTTACGATGTGATATTTTGATACCTAGATACATTGTGTAATGTTGAAATAAGGATAAAGCTATCTATCTCCTCAAATATTTATCATTTCTTTATATTGAAAATATTCCATATTCTTTCCTCTAGCTTTTTGAAGTAGTGGTACATTATCACTACCTATAGGTGTCCTACTGTATACTATACTTCACACCAGATTTATTACTCCTATCTAACTAGTTTAGTAGCCATTGATCACCTCTTTAGTTAAGGTACCATATTAATATCATCAGAGAAGTGATGTGATAAAATTTAACATTGTTTGTTTGTTTGTTTTGAAACAGGGTCTCACCGTGTAGTTCAGGCTGGCCTTGAACTCACTGTATAGCCCAGGCTGGCAATGAACTCATGGTGATCATCCTGCCTCAGCCTCCCAAGTGTTGGAATTGTAGGCGCATGCTATTGCTCCTGGCTAAGATTTGTATACTGTTGCAGCACTTCTTTTTATTTTTCCCTCAGCTTTGAATTTGAGAGCTTATCTGTACAACTTTTCTGGGTCAACTTTTAGTGACAAATTTTTTTTAAAGGGTGGGGTTAGGAAGTAAGAATGGGAATAGAGATTGTTATTTATTTAGTTATTTATTTTGTCTTTTTGAGACCGAGTCTCACTATGCAGTTCAGGCTTGCCTTGGACTCACTTTGTAGCCCAGGCTGGTCTCGAACTTGCAATGATCCTCCTGCCTCAGCCTCCCAAGTGCTGGGATTGCAGGAGTGCGCCACCATGCCCAGCTTTTAGTGACAAATGATATATTGAATTTTTTCTCAAATTTCTGTCACTTTTCTATTAAATTTAAAAATCTTCATTCATTTCCATTTCATTTTGTTTACTGATTATAATCCTTTCTTTGTCTTCCTGGTTTGATAAGAACTGTTAAAGATCTTCATTTCTGTAGTGGTTTTTGTTTTTTTCACTTCTTTATCTACATCTGCTAACACGTTTAATTTTTTTTTAAATAATGAAAGTCGTGGTCTTTTCAAATAGGAGTCCAGACAGGGTCTATACATTGGATTTGGTTCATATGCCTCTGTCAACAAGCACTATGAAGAGTCTGAGATTTGGTCCTCCTTGGAAGCTATCAAGTTAGTTTGCCACAGTGTTCTGCATGCTGGCAAAAGACAAAACTCAGATTAGCAAAGAAGGACTTTGTTATTCCTGTCAGTAATAGTAGCCAGAGTCTTAGCATTTGTTCCAGCTACTTATGTCCCAGTTCCTCCAGAGTGACATGAAGGGGGCCAGGGGACACACAATGGGTTGCTTAGGTAACCTGAATCTTTTATATTGAGCAGTAGGCAAACTTACATATACCACCCTTCAAAGCTGTTTGCTATGTGAATATCCTTGAAGAGTCCAGAACAAAGAGCAGTATTGCAAAATAAAAATATATATTCGGTCTCTGTACTGGTTCCTGGCACAGAGCTCCTAAAATATTTTAAATTTTCTAAGTGAAAGGGGTGCTAGGAGCATCTTTTGTTCTGTCTTTGACCCAAGCTCTTGACACAAAGCTCTTAAGCAGTTGGAGTTTCCTGGGTGATAGGGATGGCTTTTGTTTTAATGAGGTGACTCTGAATGGGCTCTTATATAGCTTCAGGACAGGGACAGGTTACCAGCAGATGAAACCGTGATTAGAAGCTTGGAATTTTCTATCCTTTTGGGAAACAAGAGGGACTAGAGATTGAGTAAATAATCGTGCTCATGTGATGAAGCTTCCATAGAAATCCCTGAAAGATGGGGCCCAGAGAGCTTCTGAGTTCGTGCACAGGTGGAGGTGCTGGGAGGGGGCACCCTTAGAGAAGGCATGGAAAGTTATGCCCCTTCCCACATACCTTGTTCTATAGACCTCTTTATTGGCTGTTCATCTGTATCCTTTGTAATATCCTTTATAATAAACCAGTAAATATAAGGGTTTCCCTGAGTTCTATGAGCTCTCCTAACCAATTATTAAACCTGGTGAGGGGGCTGTGAGAACTCCCAATTTATAGCCAACTGGTCAAAAGTATGGGAGGCCTGGGCATGTGATTGGGAGGACAGCCTTGGGGGACTGAACCTTAATCTGTGGAGTTATGTGCTAATTCTAGGTATGTGGTTCAGAATTAAATTGCAGGACAACTGTTCAAGTCCACGGAAAATTGCTTTATGTGGAAAACCCACACATTTGGTGTTAAAAATGTTTTGTATGAGTGGAATTAAAAACATTTTTTTCTTTTTTAGTTGCTTCCTATACTTCAAGACACACAGAAATGTGAAAGACCTGTGGAGAATTGTCTCCCAGTAGTATCCACCCCTTACTTCTCCAGTGTCTTGGCTTCTGTGTATTTTCTCATGAGAACACTACTTCATCAGCTTCTCTGATGAATCTAACAGAAGCTATGACCAAATCTGTTCCATCTGTCTCGTGTAGTACTTAACAGGGCCAGGGGTATTGCTCAGCAGCAATGTCTGCCTGACAAGCATGAGGTCGTGAGTTCAATTCTCAGTACAAAACACAAAAAAACAAACAAATAACAACAACAAAAACAAGAGTCATGTAGTACTTACTGCAGCTGTTATCACCAGTACTCTTAGTAGCAGAATAAAGACAATCCCCAACACAGGTTTTCCTCAACCATGGCTCTCAGGGTCCTGCACTCAACCCGTTGAACAATCCCTTTAAGCCATAAAGCCAGGTATTCTTCTCTTTATGTTTCTATATTGACACTAATCCAGTTACATCAGGATGTATTCGTAGATGTACAGATTTTGCCTTGGTTCCAAAAGGCAATTTCATCCCTAACAGCCTTGGATAGTAAGTTGAGGCCAACTGAAAACCTTTCAAAGTGCCAAGGTAGTATCATCGATCACCTTGACTGAAGTCAAGGATAAATTTTCTACCACCTTACCTAATTGAATGATTCCTATCCTAGGAATAACTACCTGTTGTGTGCACATAAATAAAGAGCCAGTTATCCCTCTAGGACGTTCCTCCTAGCAACCAAAGATAGCCTTAAGAGTCTGAGCAGGATTCATTGCCAACTGCAAAGCATAAGATTATAAACAGGAGTAGGATTAGTAACCCTTGCAATATACTTCAAAGCCAGGATCCTATATTTAAGGCTCTTCCATTTACGATAGGCCTACATCCCACTAAACCTATTAAGCTGAAAATACCGGAAGTGGAAGACACATTGAATACACCTAACTACTGAACATCACAGCAATACAGCACATTGGAGAGTATCTATTGTTTCCCTCATCATTGTGTGACTGACAGGGAGCTGAAACTCACTGCTTCTGCTCAGCATCATCACTAGCCCCCGACAAAATCAAAATTCAAAATCTGATGTACATGAATATGTTTTCCCTTCGCACCATTGTGAAGTCAAAAGATTCCTGTCAGGAACCCTCTGTATTTCCAAATTTTAGCCAGGAGAACATGCCCCATAGGGCATTCTTATCAACCCTGGAGAGGCAAGAAGTCTTTCTCTTGAGTTTAGTGATTTTTCACATGGCCTGTGGTATTCATCCAACTGCAGCAAGAGGTGTTGGCTATGATGCACATTTCTCTGGTGAGCTAGAAGAAAGTTGAGAGCTACTGATTGTACTAATTTGAGACCCTGAGTTTAAACTTACTTGCTGTGCTTCTAGGGCAGAAGTGGTATCATTTATTGCTTATGCAGAGATTCAGGAAAAATTCTGAACTTTTTCTTTCTTCCTTTTTTGAGACAAGATTTTGCTAAATTGCCCAGACTGGCCTTGAACTTGTGATCCTCCTGCCTCAGCCTCTCAAATAACTGGAATTACAAACATATACCACTATGCCCAGCATAAACTTGTTTTTCTAATTGTATAATTCCCTAGTACTGTACCTAAAGTGAGGGCTGCTTATTCCTGTCAGCAGTTCTCCTGCATATGCTGGAGTTGCCTGGTTTTAGAGAGATCAGTAGTTTTCAATATTTGGAGGTCCCAGACAATGACTCCCAAGACATGGGAATGATTAGGGTGGGGAAGGAAGATATAGGTTGGCTGGCTACATAAAAAGTAATATCAGAAGCTATAGACAGTTTGTGGCATAAAAATTATTCCCAATAAATGCAATTAACCGTGAGGTGGACCCTTCAGAGGACCAGAGTTTGTGTAGAATTGAACAGTCTATGAAGCTGGCTGAAGAGTGGTGGAGGATGAAGTGATGATTATAAGGGATAAAGACACTGCTGTGTTTTTTCCTATGCCTGATCCAGAGGCAGTGAAAATGGAGTTTGCAGATTTCAATAGAAGCATTAATTATGTCAGGAGATAGGGTCTCATTAGTATGTGCTGAGAGGTTGGGTCTGATAATGTGTAGTTGCTGAAATACTGATAAGGACCACTAAGGGGAAGTGGGAGGTGACAAGGGGAATGGCAGTTAGATGATGTTAGTTCTGGGAGTCAGGTAGGGGATGACAAATCCAACAACCGGTTAGATAGAGAATGGTAGTCGCAGTTGAACACTTAACAAGGAAATTTTGTTACCTCCTTTGTTTGTATAGTTGGGATATGAAGGAAGAAAAAGAGCACTGTGAGGGGCAAAGCCATCTCAGAACTCTGGTTCATAAGGGGATGTTTGGACCCCCATAGGGTCAGAGATCAATGACACAATTCCAACTAGAATAGGAATGTATGGTTCTATTCATTCTCAGTTTTTGAGGTAGAAAATCATCTGAAAGGGTATTCTTAGATCACTTCTGTATTTCATATTTTTTATCTGTAGCCATGTCCACTCCTACCAGGGATAATCACAAATTGGTTGGCCTGCTGAGGAAAGTGGTAAAGTCAGAAACCTAGTGATTGGTGGTAATTTGGAATGAAAACTGAGGTGGTTATTGTCCATCAAGTACTGATGTAGCATAATGTTCCCCCAATAGTGCAGCTTGATGGACAGATAAAGATGTTCACTTTGTAGGCTTCAACTAGATATTCTGGATTTTTCAAGAAAATATGTCATCTAATGAAAAATTAGAAAAATTGCAGTGGTAGCTACTGGGTTCCATCACAGGTGTAGCCTTATACTCTGGGGGAGGATGGTGGGAAAATTAAAGGTGTTAATGACGGGAAGTGTTACCATTGTGTCTACTAGGAAGGTGGTGGGATGTCCGTGACTGGGGATGATTATCTGTCTTTGCCCACTGTGTCAGTTGTGATACAAGAGAGAGGATCCTTCCAAGAAAAGTCACTGGGAAAATGGATTTTAAGCTCTTTTGTGTTTAGTGACAGGAAATCCCAAGTCTAAGTTGTCTCCCCTTTTCATAATGATACCTGCAAATACGCCTTGTCTATGTAGTTTTAAATATTAATTAATTAATTTTCGCAGTGCTGGGGATAGGACCCAGAGCCTTGTGCATGCTAGGCAAACATCCCACCATCCCTAGCCCTCTATGGGGGCTTTGAGGAGAGCAGAGTGCCCTGGTTTTTCCCTTTCTAATTACTTAAATCGTATTGTATTGATTTGACCTTTTCTGTACTCAGATTTTACGGTATTGAGCTACTGTGTGTATTTAGGAAGGAAGAGTATTTTGCTAGTTTATGTAGTATTTTTTAATAATGTCTCCAGTTTCTATAAGCTATAGATGAACTTACTGACCAAGACAGATGTGCTTTGACCTTCAAGAGAAGACTAAAGTTGCCCATTCATTTTCTGATCTCTGGAGTTAGAGATCAATTGGTCTTTGTTGCTCACTCCTCTGCCCTATGGTTTTAACTTGGGCATAAGCTTTGGGGTGTTCTAATTTCTTTGAACATCCACATCAGGGGCCTACTAGCAGTTGTACAAGTTGATATAAATCAGAAAGCTCAGAAGAATATGTCCCAAGGACCAATCTGAATCTATTACTGAATTCTTCTTCATTCTTACAGGGATTTGGGAAATCTTTAACAATAGCATGTAAATCTGAGCAAGGCCAAGGCAGAAAGAATACTTGTTCATATGGTTGATAGAGCATTGACCTTTCTGCTATTGCCAGTGGAGAAAGACCAACGATTCAGGTTAGGATGGGGATTTGGGAGCAGGAGAATTTAATGGAACCAGAGAATAGAGAACCAAAGAAGAGTAGAGAATGAAGGAATGAAAAGGGGCAGGCCTGGGGTAGCACACATGGAGGGTTCTAGATGAGAAAGGGATGTGAAGTTTAGTTGAAGGTTAAGGAAGAGATGGAAAAGTGAATTGGTAGTGAAAGAGTTTTTAAGGGGTGAGACAGATTGAAGACATTTTCTCAATTTTCCCCCTTGTATCAAAAACAACAACAACAGCAACAACAGTCCAAAAGTGAGCAGTGGTGAGAAGAGATCACAGTACCTCAGGATTTGAAGTGCTTCACAAATTAATACATTTAAGAAGATCTCAAGTGCTACAAGGGGACCATTGTATTTCTAAGTGCTGCTTAGTAAAACTATGCCAATTTTGGAGTTAATCAACTGAAAGTCAGCATAGCATATACTGTAATTAGCATGAGTTTTTTTTAACTAATTATGGATTGCATTAAGAGTTTCCAGTGAATATCAAGATTAAACACAAGCCAGCAACAAAACCGAACCAAGAGTATTCAAAGAATGAAAATCACACTCTTACTTTGCTATCTGGGCAACATCTAGAGCAGTGATGGTAAACCTTTTAGAGCTTTCAGTGATACAAACAGCCTGCTGTGGTATTTGTGCCATAGGTTCACCAGCACTGATCTAGAGCATAGGTATCAGAGATTGAACTCCCCAGATCACTGATCAGGGGAGAAACTCGATGGGCTGGAGAGCCCTGAGTACCTGGGTAGACAAAAGGGACCTGGAAGTAGACTCCGCATCCTATCCAAGGCATGAGAACAAACTGTCCAAGATAAAAACTGAACAAGTAAGAATATTGGTTTTGTTCAGGCAGTAGAAGATTGCAGATTCAAACAGTAGAATCATGGCAGAGTGGATTTTTTAAAATACTTTTTTTAGGGACGAGTAAGCAAGTTATAGGTGGAGGAATGTGCAGGAGAGCGTGTTTTTGCAGTCAGTGGAAGGCTCAGTGAGCCTGACAAGGAAGTGTTTACCTCCATGTCTAGCTAGTTTCAAGAGGACAACAGTTTGGTTATCATTCATGAGACCAGGAAAAAAGAGTTGAAGGGTCTGTTTCAGGTGTTGTCTGCAGTTTTGGACAAAAAGAAAAAAGTCTATATTGGGCCTTATTACAGGTGGATGGTGGAGTCATCAAAGAGTCTTAGGGGAGTCGAGACAGGGAAGACAGCAAGCCTTAGCTAAGTCCTATGGGGAAAGCTGGTTCTCTGCAGTAAATTGTTTCTCAAAAAGAACCACATATTTTTATATAATGGAGTACTACTCAGCCATAAACAAGGATAAACTGGAGACTTTTATAGGTAAATGGGTGCAACTTGAGACCATATTCATTAGTGAAATAAATCAAACACACATGTATAAACATTGTATTGTCTCATTAGTGTGAAAAGTTGAAACAACATATGTATATGTGTGATTATGTATATTAAAAATAGTTAAGATAGTTATACTACTGATTTCTCTGAGTTCATTGAAGAGAAAAATTTGTGCTGGTATTGTTCGGACAATTGAATGCAGATGTCTTGTGCTCTGGGCGAATGATTTAGGGATGACAATGTACAATACCATTGTCGCCCCCTGATGGATGTGTTTTGAAATTTTTTTTCTCCTTGAAATAAAATGGATTTAAAAAAAAAAAAAGAACCACAAACAGGTATGGGGATTTCTTAACTGTTACTAATTACAGGGTTCAGGTAAAGCTCAGGGTCATCAGTGGATCTCAGTTCTGCTTAAAAACTTGAGTCTAGTTCTTCTTATTGGAGAAACTATCAAACAGCAGTCATCCCAACTGGTCCATACCACCAGCCACATGGTTTTCTTCTGTCCCATAGAATGACTCAGCCCTGGCAGGGCGAAGATGTTGGAGAAACCATTTGGAAGTGTTAACAAGTGCTTCTGCATGTGGGATGCAGACTGGGGTCTTCCTTAAGAGAGAGAGTTGGCAGATACAACAGTTAAATTTAAGGCCCTTGACAACAGTTTGGGGAAGATGTACCAGATTTTCCTTTGAAAGGAGAGCTCCCTGTGTAGCTTCAAAAGACAAAGATTTTAAATGTCTCTCCCTCCTGTTCCTTCTGGGGTTTCCTCTATAGACTCTGGATTATTGCTCTCTCTCTCTACTGATGCATTATTACTGTGACTCACTCTAGTAACTGTAAGTTCATCATTTTTTCCAACAGTCCCCTGTGAGTTCCCAGACCTTTCATCTGAGTGAGTGAGTGCAGGATGAATGGATCATTTTTATAAGTTTACAGAGTTCTGTTATGTTCTATACTTTGGCCCATGTGGGTCACTCTAGAACAGTTGTGGTGAATCTATGGCACACATGCCCTGGCTCACTGTTTGTTATCACTGAAAGCTCTGAAAGGTTCACCATCACTGCTCTAGAAGGATTTAGCAATCAGTGTCCTGAACTAAGTGGTAACTATCCTGATGATGTAGTACAATGTCGTTGCAACCAGCTAATCCAAGTGGCTGACCAGAATTAAATTTAAATCCCTTACACTCCCTTCTGGCTGGCTGCTACCCAGAGGGTTACCAACCAGTGTAGAGGGAGGTTCCTATTAAAATGGAGAGTTATACCCAGGAATGTTTAAGACAGAATCCCAGATCTTTTAATTATGTCAACATGATCCTCAGTGCCCTTTGCTCTGATCCTTATCAAGGGGGTGGCCAAATGACAATCCCTTTCTGAGGTCAGCTATATTCATGGACCAGATCACCTAAGGTTTGTGGATGAGGAAGAGGTACAGGAAGTAAGTTCTGAAGTCACTCTGAGACATTTTTTATTTTTATTTTTGAGTTCTGGGGTCCAAACCCAAGGCCTCATGTATACTGGGCAAGTGCTGTATGGCCTAGCTACTTATAAGTTTTTGAGGCCATTCCAATACTTAACAATATCAGATGCCAGTCAGGGAATAGAAAGTCAATTGGATATCTTGACTATTGTAACATGACTTTTGCAATAAAAAGTACACCATGTTTAGGCTGCAAGTACATAAAACTGAAAACAGCCACAATTGTGTGGCTGGAGTCAGCTAAACAATTTGAAACAGCAGTACTTAACCTGAAGAAGTCTCAATAGAGAGATAACATCACTGATAACTCTGAGAGGGAATTTGAGGTGTGTTGTAGTTAATTTGCCAGGAACAAATGGGACCACACTCATGTGATGCACCCTTCCTCATGACAATGGGTCATGTTATAGGAGTTACAGTTAGGCGTGCAGTGGTAGAGTCTGTTTCAAAACAAGAGTCCTATAATTTGTGCCGAATCTATGACAATGAATGGGTGCCATGTTCAATGCTATGATGAATCCAAGCACCAGTGGCAGTAGTTGGGAAGTGTAGCCTCAATCAGCAGCTTGATTCCAGTCAGTTCCATCAAAGAGTAGGTCCTCACCATAGACATCTACACTGGTAACCCAGACCATTCAATTAGTAGTTCTGATCCCACAGTCCATGATACCAAAGAAGGCTGTCTAGTCTCAGTCTTTCATCTTTCAAGTGGGAGACCAAATAGGTCAATAGTAGTAGCTCAGAGTCAATAAATAGCAAGGACAATATCAGGCAGAGTTAGGAAAATGGCCTCGTGTTTGCATGCTGCTGTGTAGAATGCCCACATTCACTTTTAGTTTTGCTGAAATTGAACACATCCAATTGAAACTGTCAGATTTTAGCTTAGTGAAACCATTTGTTGCTGAGATCCAGGCATTTAGGAAACCTCTGTGACTCAAGGGCCCCATTAAACCTAGCATGCTTGTGCTAGTTGGCATGCTAGGAAATAAAATTTCCCCCAAGTGGGTAGTTGTTCCATTTCCATGTAGAACCAAGATGCTACTGTGATCAGGACAGCTTGAATATACTATTTTCTTTTGACAAATGAGACTTGCTGGGTTCTTCCCATTTTCTTAGTCGTTGGGTCTGAATCAGTGACCATAAAATGTTATTGTCTGGCTGGAGGGTCATAAGGCCTCTATGGGTCAGGTGTTCAGTTTCAGCAAGGGCCCAGCAATAGCTGTTTTTCATAGTAGGTGTGTCTGGTAGCAAGTACAAAACCCTAAGAGGCTCTTCTGGGACAAATCTAACCTCAAGGTCCTTACTTACTAGAAAGCCCATTAGGCAGAATCATCATTCATCAAGACTGGTAGCTCAAAGGGTCGTTTAGGCTTTGTAGACACTGAGGTAGATAGCAGAGGATGTGCTACAGCTTTAAGGATAGCATCTTACTGTCCTTCAGGTTTGGGCCCCACTCAAAGGACATTCATTTTTGGTTTAGGCCGTATAAAGGATCAGATAGCATTCCAAAGGAAGTATGTACTGTCTCCTATACTCAATGAGTCCAATATGCTTGCCTTTGTGGATTTCTTTTGTGTGAAGTTCAAACAAGTTTTTCCTTGATTGCAAGAATAGAATGTTGATAGTTTACCCAGAAGTTCCAGACACTTTACTTGGTGAGCAGGCCCCTGAATTTTGTTAGGGTTTGCCAACCACCTGTGATAGCAAAGGTGTATTAATGCCACAGAGTCATTATGGATGTCACTTCTGACTTGCCAATTAATATGGGTTTTTTTCTTTCCTTATCAAAATGCCAATAACTATGGTTTGAATATGGTTTATCCCCATCAAAATTCATGTTAATGCTCAATTCCTCAATGCAGGGGTATTGGGAGGTAGGGCCTCATGGAAAGTGCTTGGGTCACAGAGGTGGGGCCCTCATGAATAGATTAATGTTTTCTTAAAGGAATGAGTTCTTATTTTGCATTCATTGGCTCCTAATGGGTGTGGCTGGTAGCAATATAATGATGATAAGTATAAAACCCTAAGAGGCTCTTCTGGGCCAAATCTAACCTCAAGAGCCTTATTTATTAGCTCATTAGGCAGAATCATCATTCATCAAGATAGACTGGTAGCTCAAAGGGTCGTTTAGGCATCGTGGGCCCCGAAGTGAATAGCAGAGGATGTGCTACAGCTTTAAGGGTAGCATCTTACTGTCCTGTAGGTTTGGGCCCCACTCAAACTTGGGCCAGTGCTAGTTCTATAAAGCAAGGTTACCCCCTTTTTAAAATAGTTTTGTATTTTATTTTATTAGTACATGTTTCCAATTCAATCATCTTGGTGAGTGGCTACATGTACATATTATGATTTGTTTCTTATTTTTAACACCCTTTCCCCTTCTCTCCCCTTCTCTTTCTCCTCTTCTTCCCTTATCCCCTTTTTTGTATTTAATGATGTTGTCTTAGCTCATGTTATGGCATATAGTGTTTACATTAATTGGGGTTATTAGGGTCCTATACAAGGCACATCTTTATTTCTCTTATTGCCCCTTCCCCTGCCTTCATTCCTCATTGCTGCTCCCTTGAACTGCTTCTCTGTTACAAGAGATCTGTCCCCTTGTCCCTTTCTATCCATCCTTTATCATTTTCTTTGTACTTTGCCTCACTCAAATGAGGGATGATACTGTATGGTAGTTAGGCTTGTGTGTCTGGCTTATTTCACGCAACATTATATTTTCCAGATGCATCAATTTTCCTACAAATGCCTCAAATGTGTCATTCTTTATGGCTGCATAGTATTCTATTATATATAGATACCACATTTTATTTCTCCATTTGTCTGTCAATGAGTATATAAGCTGCTTCCAGAATTTAGCTATTACAAATTATGTTGCTGTAAACATTGGTATGCATATATCACTGTAGTATGATGACTTAAGCTCTTTGGGGAAAATTCTGTCTTGGTTACTTTTCTCTCATTGCTGAGACAAAATACCTGACACTCAAAATTAAGGAAGGAAAGGTTTATTTAGCTCATAGTTTGTGGTGATTTCAGTCCATAATCAGCTGAATCCAAGGCAAGGCTGTGTAGCAGAGGGGCAACAGTTCATGATGGCAGAAGTAAGAAAAAGGAAAAAAAAGCCAAAGGGGAGGAGAGAAAGAGCAAGCCCTCTTTCCCTCCCTTATATTGTGTGCAGGCTACCTGCTCCAGAGTAGTGTAGCACTCACATCCATAATCCCAGCATTGGACCGTGAATCAGTCACAAACTCTAGAAGCCTGCCTCCATGACTGCGTGAGGCTTTGGGGGGACATCTGGACACAAACCATAGCAGATACCTAGCAGGGGGATAGCTAGGTTGTATTGAATTTCTAATTCAGTTCTTTAAGAAATCTCCATACTACTTTCCATAGTAGTTATACTAGTTCACATTCACAACAACAATGAAGGAGGGTTCCTTTTTCACCACAGCCACACCGCTTCTTTTTCTCTCTTTTTTTGCTATTTTTTTATTTTAAAGAGAATAAAACCAAGCAAAATAAAACAGAATAAAGCCAATCAAAACAAAACAGTGAAAATGATACAGGATTTCAAAACAAAATACTCAAAAATCAACAATGGCTACCATAATACCTCTTGTTATCTTCAAAGTAGCTGCCCAAACCATCAGACATAATAAAATTAAACAGAACAGAACAGAATAAAACCAATCAAAACAAAACAATGAAAGTGATACGGGACCTCAAAATAATAGGAAATCAATAATGGCTACCAAAATATATCTTGTTATCTTTGAAATAGCTGCCCATACCATCAGATATAATAAAATCAAACAACACAAAACAGAATAAAACCAAACAGAACAATGAAAACAATACAGGACGTTAAAACAAGATAATGGGAAATTAACAATGGCTACCATCTTCAGAAGGAAATCCCCCATAGTTGCTATATTGAATATTGTTATCCTCTAAATAGATGCTCAGACTACTGACTTTAGTCCTGCAAAGTCAATCAAACACTAAACACTGCAAGCATTAAACTGTTTCTTTTTAAATTCAGTAGCTATCATCTCTACCTGTGTTTCTCCAGATCACCCAGTTGCTTGGGGCAGGGGTGGGGGTTGGTAGGCTCGGCTCTTCTTGTCTCTCAGCCCATGTACTGGCTGACTCACAGGAAGGGTATGGCTTGTTTCTCCTGGCAGCCCACAGCTGCCACTGGCTCACAGGAAGGGGCTGCCTTCTTGTTTCTCCTCCTGGCAGCCCACAACTGCCACGGGCTCATGGGAAGTGGTTGACTTCTTGTTTATCCTCCTGGTGGCCTATGACTGGACTGCTGCTGGCTCACAGGAAGTAGCTGTTTTCTTTCTCCTTCTGGCAGCCTGCACACACCACTTCTTTTTGTTTTATTTTAAAGAGGGGAAAACAAAACCAAACAAATACAAGGAAAACAAGAAACAAAAGAGACAAACAGCAATAACAAAAACAATAACAATATAGGCTTTCTAAACAAGGTGGGAGGAACTTAACAAAGGTTGTTATTTTGCATAGTTATCTTCAAAAGAGTTACTCAGATTGCCAGATATAGACATGCAAAATTGATCTAATCCTATGAGTGTTAACTGTTTTGTTCCAAGAACTAATAGAATTAGTAGTATAATCATCTTAGCTATCTTAAGTGTATATGTACAAATTTATCTCTTTTTTCTTTTCCCTTCTTTCTTTTCTCCTTTTCCTTGTCTGAGTTATTTTTCCCCTTTGAGCAGTTTCTTGCCTTTTTGCAATACTTATTGAAGATTTTGGATCTTATTTACTCTTTCAGTTTCTTACACTAGGGAGACAATATGGTATTTACACATGTGAATTTGATTTATTTCACTTACGAATATGGTCTAAAGTTGCATCCATTTCCCTATAAAAGCCTCAATGTTATCCTTATTTATAGCTGAGTAGTACTCCATTGTATAAAAATACCACCTCTTTTTTATCCATTCCTTGATTGATGGGCATTTGGGTTGTTTCCAAATTTGGCTATTACAAATTGTGCTGCTATAACCATGGGTGCACATATATCACTGTGGTATGATGTTTTCAATTCTTCTGGGAATATGCCCTGAAATGGGATATGTGGGTCAAATTGGACCTCCAATCCCAGCTTTTTGAGGAACCTCCACACCGATTTTCACGGTGGTTATACCAATCTACACTCCCACCAACACTGTAGAAGAGTTCTTTTTTCCCACAGCTGCTCTAGCATTTCTTATTGGTTGTGTTCTTGATCCTGGCCATTCTTTCTGGAGTGAGATGGAATCTCAGTGTTGTTTTAATTTGCATTTCTCTAATGACCAATGATGCTGAACATTTTGTCATATGTTTATTTGCCATTTATATTTCTTTGGCTGAGAAGTGTGTATTCATCTCAGATGCCCATTTTTGGATTGGGTCTTTGAATTTTGGGGCCTTATTCTTTTTAATTCTTTATATGTTCTAGATAGAAGTCCTTTGTATGAAGCACAGTTGGCTGAGATTTTTTCCCAATTCATGGGTTTTCTTTTCACTCTGTTGGAAATTTTTTTTGAAAGGCAAAAACTTTTTAGTAAGATGAGGTCCCAGTTGTTGATCCTGGGAAATGTTTCCTGTGTAGTTTGATTTTTGTTCATGAATTCTCTGCCTACCCCTATGTCTTCAAGGTTTCTACCTCCTTTGTCTTCCAGCAGATTTAGTGTTTCTGTTTTATTGTATTTTTTTTTATTTTTGGTATCAGGGATTGAACTCACGACCTCACACTTGCCAGGCAGGCGCTTGCACCACTGAGCTAGATCCCTATCCCTAGTGTTTCTAATATTTAGATCTTTGATCCATTTTGACTTTTAGTTTAGTGCATGGTGATAGGCATGGGTCAAGTTTTAGTTTTTAGCATATGGAAAGCCAGTTTTTCCAGCACCAATTATTAAAAAGGCTTTCTTCCAGTGAACATGTTTGACCCCTTTTTCAAAGATAAGGTGGCTGAGTGTATTTGTAGTTGTGGCTATATCTTCTAATCTATTCCGTTGATCTTCAGGTCTGTTTTGATTCCAGTACCATGCTGATTTTATCACAGTAGCTTTGTAGTATAACTTCAACTCATGGATTATGATGCCTCCTGCCTTGCCTTTGTTGCCCAGAATTGCCTTTACTATTCTAGGTCTCTTCTGGTTCCAGATGAATTTTAGGAACAATTTCTCTAGGTCTGTGAGGTATGCTAATGGTATTTTCATTGGAATGGCTTGAATCTATGTAACGATTTTGGGAGAATGGCCATTTTCACAATGTTGGTTCTTCCTAACCATGAACAAGGAATATCTTTCCATTTTCTGAAATCCTTTTTGATTTCTTTTCTCAAAGTACTGTCATTTTCACTGTATACATCTTTTAAGTCCTTTGTTAGATTGATTCCTAAGTATTTCATTTTTTTGGATGCTATTGTGAAGGGTGTAGTTTCTCTTTCTTCTCTCTCAGTGAGTTTGTTGTTTGTGTACAGGAATGCTATTGATTTTTTTAGTGTTGACTTTATATCCAGGCACATTACTGAATTTGGTTATTATATCTAGAAGTCTTTCAATGGATTTTTGGGGGTCTTTTATGTAGAGTATCAGATCATTGGCAGATAATGATAATTTAACTTCTTCCTTTCCTATCCTTATTCCTTTTGTTTCTCTCTCTTGTCTATTTGCTCTGGCTAATATTTCCAGCACTATCTTGAATAGGAGTGGTGATAGTGGACAGCCCTGTCTTGCTCCTGATTTTAAAGTGAAAGCTTTCAATTTGTGACCATTTAATATGATTCTGCCTGTTGGTTTATCATAGATGGCTTTTATCAGATTAAGGTAAAGACCATCTTTTGTGATTTTCTGTAGGATTCTTATCATGAATGAATGTTGGACTTTATCAAAAGCTTTTTCTGCATCTATTGAGATGATCATGTGATTCTTGTCTTTGACACTGTTGATATGGTGCATTACGTTTATTGATTTTTGAATGTTTAACCATCTCTGTATTCCTGGGATGAATGACACTTGTTCGTGCTGTATCTTGCATTTTGTTTGCCAGTGTTTTATTGAGAAGTTTTGCATCTATGTTCATTAGGGAGATTGACCTGTAGTTCTCTTTTTGGTTGGGTCTTTCTCTGGCTTTGGTATTAGGGTAATACTTGCTTCCAGGAATGAGTTAGGTAGAATTGCTTCCCTTTCAATTTCATTGAAGAGTTTGAGGAGTGTTGGCATTAAGTCTTCCTTGAATTTCTTGTAGAATTCAGCTGTGAATCTGTCAGGACCTGGGCTTTTCTTTATTGGTAAGGTTCTAATTACATTTTCAATTTCGTTAACTGAAATTGGGTTATTCAGCAGTTTACCTCTTTGATGCAGCTTTGGTAATTCATATGTTTTTAGGAATCTGTCCATTTCTTCTGTGTTATCAAACCTACGATAATAAAGGTTTTCAAAGTAGGTATTGATGATCTTCTGTATTTCCACAGGATCTGTAGTGATTTTACCCTTTTCATTCCTTATTGCATGAATTTGAGTTTTTCCTTACCTTTTTAAATCAAGGTTGGCTAGGGGTTTATCAATTTTACATATTGTTTCAAAGAACCAACTCTTTGATTCGTTAATTCTTTGTATTGTTTTCTTCGTCTCTATTGTGTTAATTTCTGCTCTGATCTTCATAATTTCTTCCCTTCTTTTGGCTTTGGGCTTGACTTGCTCTTGTTTTTCTAGATGTTTGACATGTAGCATCAGGTTATTTATTTGTTTCGTTCTGTTTTCCTGATATGAGAATTCACCAAAATAAATTTTCCTCTGAGGACTGCTTTCATTATATCCCACTGGTTTTGGTAAGTTGTATTTCCATTTTTGTTTTCTTGTAGATATTATTTAATTTCTTCTTTAATTTCCTCTGTGACCCATTGATTGTTCAGGAGCATATTATTTAATTTCCATGTGTTTATGGAGTTTTTTCAGTTTATTTTGTCATTAATTTCCAGTTTCATGGCACTATGATCAGATAATATGCATGAGATAATTTTGATTCTTTTGCATTTACTTAAGCATGTTTTATGGGCTAGTACATGATCTATTTTAGAGTATGTCCCCTGTGAAGCTGAGAATATTTTGATGTTGGGTGGAACACTACACATCTACTAAGTCCATTTGTTCACCAGTTTGATTCGGTTCTCTTATTTCTTTGCTGACTTTTGGCCTAGTTGATCTGTCTCTTTGTGTCAGTGGGGTGTTAAGGTCTCCCATATTGTGTTATTGCTTATTTGATTTTTTACTTCTATTAATATTTGTTTTATGTAGCTGGGTGCTCCCATATTTGTTGCCTATATATTTGAGATTATTATTTCTTCCTCTTGAAAATTTCCCCTAACCAGTATGTAGTGACCTTCTCTATCTCTTTTGATCATTCTTGGTTTGTAGTTCACATTGTCTGCAAACAGAATAGCTACCCCTGCTTTTTTGGGGGGTTCTTGTTGCATGAAGTGCTGTTTTCCATCCTTTGACTTTCAATTTATGGATTTCCTTTTTGGTTAGATGGATTTCTTGTGCACAGCATATGGTTGGATACTGTTTCTTGATCCATTCTGCCAGTCTGTGTCTTTTGATGGGTGAATTGAGGCCATTTACATTAACGATTATAAATGACATATATTGGCTTATTTTTGTCATGTTATTCTTCTACTGTTGGTTCTTTACCTTTCCCCTCTGTTTAATTGTTTGCCCTGCTTGGTGGTCTTTTTCTGTTGGTGTTCTTGAAGTTTATGTCTATCTCAAATATCTCAGTATTCTTTGTAGGGTTGGTTTGGTGGTCATGAAGTTCTCAGCTGTTCTTTGTCTTGGAAGTATCTTATTTCTCCATCAGTTTTGATGGATAGTTTCACAGGATACATCAATCTGGGTTGGGAGTCATTTTACTTTAGGATTTGAAATACTTCATTCCATGCTTTTCTTGACTTGATTGTGTTGAGAAGTCTGCTGTGATTCTGATGGGCTTTCCTGTATAGGTGATATGTTTCTTTCTCTAACAGCTTTTAATATTCTCTTCTTATGTTGAATTTCTGGGAGGTTGATTATTATATGTCTGGGTATAGATTTGTTTTGGTTATGGCTAATTAAAGTTCTATCAAAGTGGATCAAAGATCTGAATATTAAAACAGAGACAGTAAACTTGCTAGAAGACAAAGTAGGTAAAAATCTTGATGACATAGGAATAGGCAGAGAGTTCATGAACAAAAATCAAATTGCACAGGAAACACTTCCTAGAATCAACAACTGGAATCCCATCGTACTAAACAGTTTTTCAATGTCAAAGGAAATCTCCAACAGAGTGAAAAGAAAACCCACGAATTAGGAAAATATCTTAGCCAATTGTCCATCAGACAAAGGACTTCTATCTAAAATGTATAAAGAATTAAAAGAAATCAGGCCCCTAAAATTCAAGGACCCAATCCAAAAATGGGCATCTGAGATGAATACACACTTCTCAGAGAAAGAAATACAAATGGCAAATAAATACTCGAAAAAATCAATGGTCATTCGGGAAATGCAAATTAAAACAACACTGAGATTCCACCTCACTCCAGAAAGAATGTCCAAGATTAAAAAATCAACCAACAACAAATGCTGGAGGGGCTGTGGGGAAAAAGGAACTCTTCTCCACTGTTGGTGGGAGTGTAGACTGGTGCAACCACTGTGGAAGTCAGTGTGGAGATTCCTCAAGAAGCTAGGATTAGAGATCCCATTTGACCCAGCTATCCTGCTTCTGGGCATTTTCCCAGAAGAATTGAAAACATCATACCAAGGCTGCACAGCTAGGTGGAGTACACTGTGCAGGCCTTCAGCTCACGCCACGTATCACACTGAAGCTCCCCAGCTGCTTGGGGTCACTGGGCATGGCCCTACCAGGACTGGAGCAACATACCAAAGCTGCACAGCTAGATGGAGTATACTGTGTAGGCCTTCAGCTTGGGCCATGCAACACACCCCACACACCACTTTTTAATGATTGCCATTTTTTCTAGAGTAAGGTGAAATCTTAGCGTTGTTTTAGTTTGCATTTGTCTACTTACCAGACATCGAAAATTCTTTCGTTTGTTGACCATTTTTATTTCTACCTCTGTGAAGTGTCTGTTCGTTTCTCTATCCCTTTTCTTGACTAGGTCTTTAATTTGAGGTTGTTTAATTTCTTTGAAATTATATACTGTAGATATTTGTTCTTTGTCTGAGGAGTAGCTGTCAAAATTTTTTTCCCATTCCTTAGCCTGTCTCTTTACTCTACAGATGAATTCATTTACTGTACAACCTTTTAAAGCTTTTTAAGTCTGATATAATCCCATTTGTTGATTCTCTCTGTTGTTTCTTGCGCAGTTGAGGTTTTGTTTAGAAAATTGTTTCCTACACCTGAGTTTTCAAGTACTTTACCTATTTTATCTTCCAGAAGATAAAATATTTCTGTTTTAATATTTAGATATTTAATGTATTTGGATTTTTAGTGCATGGTGAGAAATAAGGGTCCAGTTTCATTCTTCTACAAGTAGATAACCAATTTTCCCAACACCACTTGTTGAATAAGCTATCTTTCTTCCAACCTATGCTTTTGATCCCTTTGTCAAAGATCAAATAGTTGAATATCTCTGGGGAGGTTTCTTTATCCTCTGTTTTTGTTCCAGTACCATGGCATTTTTATCAGTATTGCTTTGTAGTATAGTTTGAAGTCAGGTGTTTCTATGCATAGTTTGAAGTCAGGTGTTTCTATTCCACCTGTTTTGCATTTTGTTACCCAAAATTACTTTTGCTATTCTGGGTCTCTTCTAATTCCATAAAAAACTTTAGGATTGTTTTCTCTAGATCTGTAAATTATGCTGTTGGTATTTTGATTGGGACTGCATTGAATCAACATAACAGTTTTGGTAGTGAGGTTATTTTGACAATATTGGTTCTACCTATACAAGGGCAAGGGACAGTTTTCCATTTTCTGATGTACCCTTCAATCTCCATCTTCAGTCTTTCATTTTTCTTGAAGCTACTGTGAATGGTATTGTTTTTATAATTTCCTTTTCATCCCATTGTTGGTGTACACAAATGCTAATGATTTTTCATGTGTTGGTCTTGTATCCTGCTACTTTGTTGAAGTTGGTTATTAATTCTAAGAGCTTTTTGTTGGAATTCTTTGAGTCTTCTATGTAGAGTATCATGTCATCTTCAAATAATGATAATTTGAGTTCTTTTCCTATGCATATACCCTATATTTCTTTCTTTGTCCTAATTGCTCTGGCTAATCTTTCAAGCACTATGTTGAGTAGAAGAGGCGATAGTGGACGTCCTTGTCTTGTTCCTGACTTAGGGGGTAATGCTTTTAGTTTTTCGCCACTTAGTATGATACTGGTTATTGATTTGTCATAAATAGCCTTTATTATATTTAGGTATATTCCTTGTATACCTGTTTTCTTCAGGGTTTTTATCATAAAAGGGTGCTGGATTTTGTTGCAAGCATTTTCTGCAACTATTAATATGATCATGTATTTTTTGTTTTCTTTTGAGGCAAGGTCTTGCTAAGTAGTGCAGGCAGGCCTTAAACTCATTTATGTAGACCAGGCTGGCCTCGAGCTCATGACAGTCCTCCTGCCTCAGCCTCCTGTGTATTGTGATTACAAGCATGTGCCACCATGCCTGGCAATTGTGTAGTTTATGACCTCGCTCCTACTTATGTGATACAATACATTTACTGACTTAAATAGGTTGAACCATCCTTGCATCTCTGGGATGGAATGTACTTGATCATGATGTATGAGGTTTTTGATAATGTACTACATTCTATTTGCTAATACCTTGTTGAAGATTTTTGCATCTAAGTTCATTAAGGAGATTGGCCTATAATTTTCTTTTTCAATTGGGTCCTTTTTTTCAGTTGGATCTATCTGGTTTTGGGATCAGGTGATGCTTGCTTCCATAAATGAATTTGGGAGTACTGTATCCCTTTCAATTTCTTTGAAGAATTTGAGCAGTAGTCATAATATGACATCCTTAAAGGTTTGTAGAATCTAGCAGCAGTCCAGGTCTTGGGCTTTTTTAAATTGGTAAACTCTTCTGCTATCTTCCTTGATGTTTGTATTTCAGAGAGATGGCTCTTGAGAGAAGCATTCCTAGGTTGTAATGCTGATAGAGGACCTATTTAGCTTTTAAATTTTTAATATACATTTCTCTTTTTATTCATGCATGTGTGTACTACAGAATGTTGATGTTGGGTTTGGGGAATTGCTGCATGCATATAACATATTGGTCATCTTCAGCCCCTTTACCCTCCTCTCATTCCTCCCCACTCTGTCCATTCCCCTTCTCCATCTCTGAGAGTCTGCCTTTAGTTTCTTATCTCTCCATTTATTTATTTATATTTTGGATAATATAAATATCAGAGAAAATACACAATACACAGCTTTGTGAGTTTGATTCATTTCACTTAGCATCATGGTCTGATGTTTTATCCATTTTCCTGCCAATGATTTAACATTGTTTTTCTCTATGATTCAATAATATTAAATTGCATATGTATGTATATAACTTGTCTTTATCTATTCAGCTGTCTACGGGCATCTAGTTCTTTTCCAGAGCTTAGCTATTGTGAATTGCACATTATAAACATGGCTATGTAGCACTGTAGTATGATATCTTTAAGTTTTTCAGAAAAGGAATACCTGGGTACTGAGACATAGCTCTTGATACGGATTTCCACAGTGGTTGTACTACTTTATACTCCCAACAACAGTGTAGGACAGTTTCTTTTTCCTTCATCCTCAGGAGGACTCATTTTTTTTCTTTTCTTGATGATAACCATTATGACTGAGATAAAATAGAATCTCAAAGTTGTTTTGATTTGCATTTCCTTAATTGCTAAATATATTGACCATTTTTCATATACTTACTGGTAATTTCTAATTCTTTTGAGAAATGACTTTGCAGTTTACTTGCCCATATTTTGATTGGGGAATTTGTGTTTTGAAAGTTTTTTGTTTTTGTTTTTGTTTTTGTTTTGGATACACTGGGTGTGTGCTCTGGTTAGCCCCATGCTTCAGAGGCTCTGAACTCCTCATAGGCAGATATAAGGTCCCAGCGGTGCCACACTCCGGGGCATGCTCCGCCTAGCCACCTGGGACCTGGAGGTTCTGAACTCCACCTAGCCAGATGTAAAGCCCCAGTGCCACACTCTGGGAGTGGGTCCTCAATAGCTGCACAGAGGATCCGAGCACTTCCCAGCCCAGTATCCCAGGGCAATCCATCAGGGGATTGCCCGGCTAGTCTCACAGGGCACAGAGGTACTGAGCCCAGCACAGCCCAGAGCCCCAGAGCTGGTCATCAGGGAGTGACCAGCATACCTGACAGGTCTTGGAGAATTTGAGCTCTGCCCATCAGAGCACAAGGCCCCAGCTCCATAATTCAGGGGTGTGGCCCAGCTAGCCACATGACATGTCCCGGAGGTTCTGAACTCTGCCCAGCCAGGAGCAAGGCCTGGGGACCATATTGCTGGGGATGCACTCTGGCTAACCACACACTCTCCAGAGGCTCTGAACTCCTACTCAGCCAGGTTCTAGGCCCTGGCAACACACTCCAGGGGTGTGACCATGCTAGCTGCAGGGAGGATACAAGCTTTGCTCAGCCCAGCATCCCAGAGCAACTCAACAAACTACAGGGGAACACACAGCCAGCCTCACAGGCCACAGAGCACAAGGATCCAGTGCCATAGTTCGGGGGTGTGCCCCAGCTAGCCATGGGGATATTAGGGGATTGTATCTACCCAGCACAGCATTCCAGTGCAATCCATCAGGAGGCTGCCTGGCCAGCCACACAGGTCCCAGAGGAAAATGACAAAACAAAAGAGCAACATGCAGTCTCAGTCCTCCAGTCCACCAAGAATAAACCCAAGAGATAAGAAAACGGAAGACACTGGAAATCACACGACTGAACTTTCTGAAACAATAGCAAATGAAGTAAAGACAACTCCATGAAGCTATAGAGGAAATCAGATCAGAAATAACCTCTCAGCTAAAAAATGAAATGATGAACATTATGAAACAAACTCTGTGTGTATCTAAAGAAGATCTAGATAAAAAAATACAGGAACATAAGAAAATGATGGAAACTTTGAATGAACAATATAAGACAGAATTAGAATGCATGAAACAGATTCAAAGGGATATTCAGGAAGTTAAAAATTCCATTGAAAGCTGGCAAAACCACTGGAATGAAGATGAAGATACACTCTCAAACCTTGAAGACAGCATGGAAGCTTATGATCATGAAAGAAAAGATCTCTTAAAAATAATAAGGAACCAGGAAACAATTCAACAGCTGCACGATGATGCAAAGAGAAACAATATAAGATTGATAGGTGTCCACACAAAAGCAGCAGTTCAAACAAATGACCTGCGAAGACTATTTGCAGAAATAATAGCAGAAAATTTTGCAAACATGGGAAGGGAATCTGATATACAGGTTAAGTGAGGCATACAGAACCCCAATTAACCATAACCAAAATAAATCTTCACCCAGACATATAATAATTAGGGTATCAGAAATACAGCACAAGAACAAAATACTAAAAGCTGCCAGAGAAAAGAAAGATCACCTACGAAGGAAAGCCTATCAGAATCATGGCAGACTTCTGAACACAAACCTTCAAGTCAAGAAGACCTTGAAGTCTTTCAAATCCTGAAAGGAAACTTTCAACCCAGATTGATGTATCCTGCAAGACTATCTTTAAAAATTGCTGGAGAAATAAGACACTTCCACAACAAAGAACAGCTAAAGAAATTCATGGCCACCAAACCAACACTACAAAGAATTCTGAAAGACACTCTAGAAAGAGACAAAGGTAGCTACAATCTTAAAAACAACAGCAAAAGGAAACCACTAAGCAGGGCAAACAATTAAAAAGAAAAACTAGAAAACCAACAACAGAAAGATAACATGACAGTGATAAGTCAGCACATACCAGTTATATCCATCAATGTGAATGGTCTCAACTCACAAATAAAAAGAAACAGACTGGCAGAGTGGATTAAGAAACAAAATCCAACAATATGCTATGTACAAGAAACACATGTAACTGAAAAGGAAATTCATAGAATAAAAATCAAAGGATGGAAAACAATACTCCATGCAACAGGAACCCAGAAAAAAGTAGGGGTAGCTATTATGTTTGCAGACAATACAAACTTCAAACTGAAAATGATCAAAAGAGATAAATAAGGTCATTACATATTTGTTAGAGGAAAACTTGAAGAGGAAGACATTACAATCATAAGTATATATGCACCAAATATGGGAGCACCCGACTATGTAAGACAAATAATAGACATAAAAAACGAAATAAACAATAATACAGTTATAACAGGAGTCCTGAACACTCCATTGTCACAAAGAGACAGACCAACCAAACAAAAAATCAGCAAAGAAATAACAGAACTGAATCAAACTTGTGAACAAATGGACCTAGTAGATGTGTACCGAGTGTTTCACCCGCCAACATCAGAATACACATGCTTCTCAGCTGCACATGGCTCATTCTCTAAAATAGACCATATACTAGCCCACAGAACATGCTTAAGTAAATGCAAAGGAATTCAAATAATTCCATGCATATTATCTGACCATAGCACAATAAAATTGTAAATTAACGACAAAAAACCCCACAAGAACCCCATAGCACATAGAAATTAAATAACACTCTCCTAAACAATCAACAGGTCATAGAAGAAATTAAACAATATCTACAATCAAACAAAAATGCAAATACAAATTACCAGAACCTGTGGGACACATTGAAAGCAGTCCTCAGAGAGAAATTTATAGCAGTCACCTCCCACATCAGAAAAATGGAAAGAACACACATAAGCAACCTAATGCTGCACCTCAAACTTCTAGAAAAAGAAGAGCAAGTCAAGCCCAAAGAAGGGAGGAAATTATAAAGATCAGAGCAGAAATTAATGCAGTTGAAACTAAGAAAACAATACAAAGAATTAATGAATCGAATTGTTGGTTCTTTGAAAGAATAAATAAAATTGATAAATCCCTAGCCAACCTTATCAAAAAGAGGAAAGAAAAAACTCAAATCCATGCAATAAGAAATGAAAAAGGTGAAATCACTACAGACCCTGTAAAAATACAGAAGATCATAGATACCTACTTTGAAAGCCTTTACTCACATAGGTTCAATAACACAGAAGAAATGGACAGATTCCTAGAAACCTATGAATTACCAAAGCTGAATCGAGAAGTTGTAAAACTGCTGAATAACGTGGTTTCAGTTAATGAAATTGAAAATGTAACTAAAACCTTACCAACAAAGAAAAGCCCAGGTCCTGATGGATTCACAGCTGAATTATACATAAATTTCAGGGGAGAGTTATTGCCAACACTCCTCAAACTCTTCAATGAAATTGAAAAGGAAGCAAGTCTCCCTAACTCATTCCTGGAAGCAAGTATTACCCTAATACCAAAACCAGAGAAAGACCCAACTAAAAAAGAAAATTATAGGCCAGTCTCCCTCATGAACATACATGCATAAATCCACAGTAAAATGCTGGTAAATAGAATGCAACAAGTCATCAGGAATATTATACAGCACAATGAAGTGGGATTCATCCCAGGAATACAGGCATGGTTCAACATATGCATATCAATAAATGTAATACACCATATCAACAGAGCCAAGGACAAGAAGCACATGATCAATTCAATAGATGCAGAAAAAGCTTTAGACAAAATCCAACACTCATTCATGATAAAAACCCTACAGAAAATTGGAATAGATGTTCTCTACCTCGACCTGATAAAAGCCATATATCATAAACCAGCAGCCAACATCTTACTAAATGGACAAAAACTGAAAACTTTCAACCTAAAATCAGGAACAAGACAAGGATGTCCATTATCTCCACTCCCATTCAATATAGTTCTGGAAACATTACCCAGAGCAATTAGAGAAGACAGAGAGAAGTAAAAGGAATAAGGATAGGAAAGGAAGAAGTTAAATTATCGTTATGTGCAGATGATATGATACTCTATGTAGAAGACCCCCAAAAATCCATTAAAAGACTTCTAGATGTGATAACCAAATTCAGTAATGTTGCTAGATACAAGGTGAGCACTCAAAAATCAATAGCATTCTTATACACAAACAACGAACTCACTGAGAGAGGAATAATGAAACCACATCCTTCACTATAACATCCAAAAAAAGAGAAATATTTAGGAATCTAGCAACAAAAGTAAAAGATCTATACAATGAAAATTACATTACTCTGAAAAAGAAAATCAAAGAGGATTTTAGAAAATGGAAAGCTATTCCCTGTTCATCAATAGGAAGAACAAACTTTGTGAAAATGGCCATTCTCCCAAAATTGTTATACAGATTTAATGCACTTCCCAATCAAAATACCACTTGTGTACCTGATAGAGCTGAAGAAATCATCCCTAAAATTTATCTGGAACCAAAGGAGACCTAGAATAGCAATCGCAGTTCTGGGCAGCAAAGGCAAGGCAGGAGGCATCACAATCCCTGACTTGAAGTTTTACTACAAAGCTGCTGTGATAAAATCAGCATGGTACTGGAATAAAAACAGACCTGAAGATCAGTGGAGTAGATTAGAAGATACAGCCACAACTACAAATACACTCCTCCACCTTATCTTTGACAAAGAGGCCAAACATATATACTGGATGAAAGATAGACTCTTTAATAAGTGGTGCTGGAAATACTGACTTTCCATATGCTGAACACTAAAACTAGATCCATGTCTATCACCATGCACTAAACTAAAGTCAAAATGGATCAAAGTTCTAAATATTAAAACAGAGACACTAAATCTGCTGGAAGACAAAGTAGGTAAAAATCTTGACGAGATAGGAGTAGGCAGAGAATTTATGAACAAAAATCATACTGAACCAGAAGACTCCCAAAAATCAACAACTGGAATCTCATCTTATTAAAAAGTTTTTGCATGTCAAAGGAAATCTCCAACAGAGTGAAAAGAAAACCCACAAACTGCGAAAGTATCTTAGCCAACTGTCCCTCAGACAAAGGACTTCTATCTAAACCATACAAAGAACTAAAGGAAATCAGGCCCCCAAAATTCAAGGACCCAATCCAAAAATGGGCATCTGAGATGAATATACACTTCTCAGATGATGAAATACAAATGGCAAATAAACATAGCAAAAAATGTTCAACATCAATGGTCATTCGGGAAATGCAAATTAAAACAACACTGAGATTCCATCTCACCCCAGAAATAATGGCCAAGATCAAGAAATCAACCAGTAACAGATGCTGGAGGGGCTGTGGGGAAAAAGGAACTCTCTCCACTCTTATTGGGAGTGCACCACCACGCCCAGCCTATAGTTAAATATTTTGATTGTATTATAGTTAACAGATTTTTGTGTTCTCTAAGGATCATTCTTACCAAACCTATTAACAAAACACTTTTATGTGAAATTTATGGCTTGGCTTATTTGGATGCGTATCAGTTATTTCAGTATTTTTATTTTTTTATTTTTATTTATTTATTTATTTTTTGCGGCACTGGGGCTCAAACTCACAACCTCACACCTGCCAAACAGGCGCTGAAGCCACTGAGCCAAGCTCCCGGCCCTTGTTTTTTGAGACAGGGTTGCACTATGTAGTTCAGGCCAGCCTTGCGCTCCCGCTGTAGCCCAAACCGGCCTCGAACTCACAACGCTTCTCCTACCTCAGCCTCCCGAGTGCTGGGATTAAAGGCGTGCACCACCACGCCCGGCTATTTCAGTATTTTTAAAACATTACTAAAAAAGGTGGTTTTACCACTACTATGCCAATAATTGTATTGTTGGATTTAAAAGCTCAGATCGTGTCTATTCTGGGAATACAGTATAATATGGAATTCATAGGATGTTTTAGTCATTTTTCTCATCCTTGGTACAAAATACCCAATAACTGAAAGGTGGAGAGGTTTCTTTTTTCTTTTTTCAAATTTTATTAGAGAATCCTGAAAGTAGAATTAAAGTACAGTTCTTTTTTTTTTTTTTTACTTTTATTTGTATGTTTGCAGCACTTAATGATTACATTCACTGCAGGAAATTGGTACATGTATGTAACACATTTCAATTCTATTTTTTCCCTTTCCTTCCACTCCTCTATTATTTTTGCAGCATCAGATTCATTTATTTATCTTAGGAGAGGATTATTTTGGCTCACATTGCAGTCCATAGTCAGCTAACTCCATGACAGAGGGGCATGGCAGACAGGAAGCAGAGAATCAAGGGAGGACCTGAGAAGGGAGACATACCCTGCTGGTCACACATACCCTGCTGGTCACACCCACAGTAACCCACCTCTTTGGACCAGACCTTCAAAGCAAGTCAGCTATACTGTCCTCATAATCCAGTCACCTTTTAAAAGCCCTGAGGGCATGAGGCTTTGGGAGGAACAATTAGAGATAAACTATAACGTTAGGAATATGTAATTTTGGAAGCCATGATTGAGAGTATGGGAGGAAAAAACGCCAAAATAATAAATAACAGATTTGTTCTCTAGTCAAATGTGATTCTTAAGAAATTGAAATCCCCTTACTATGAACAGAACAGCAAGGTAGTCTATGAGAATAGTAGTAAGTTTGCCAGCATACCTCTTTCCAACTGAGTCCCGATATCAATATCAGTTACAGTAGAAAATTCAAGGTTCTTATCTATGTGGAAATGGTAGTTCAGACATCCTGAAGTGCTGGCCTCAAAGGAAAGCATGCATCCAGCTGCATTTTTCTCACTTTGATAGCAGAATGAATGAACAACAGTATACTTGGAGAGATTCCTCCCAACTGGATGACAGCCTGTCTTTCACTGGGTATATATGCATATGGTATATCTGAAGTCTCCTGGTCGATAGAGGTGGCAGACTTTTCCAGCAGGTCCTTCCATATCCTTATGACTTTTATATCTCAGGATTTCTAGGATTCAGTTAAGTTAGGTACAGGCAAGTTAGATCTTTGTCCCAAATCATAGGTCTGCCAAACTAAGTTCAAAGGTAGTGACAGTATTCTTGCTGGTAGGTGTTGCTCTAATTTTAACAAGGCTAATTGTAAATTTATAGATCATTTTAACCCATAAGGCCACTGAATCTTTTCTTTTTTTTTCTTTCTTTTTTTTTGAGACAGGGTCTCACTATGTAGTTTAGGCTGGCCTTGAACTCACTTTGTGGCCCAGGCTGGCCTTGAACTTGTCCTGCCTCAGCCTTCCAAGTGCTGGGATTACAGGCATGAGCCAGCACGCCTGATTTTAAAACCACTGAATCCTGGCAGTGAGTTTTTTTAGAGTTTGGTTCATTTGCTCTACTTGTCTATAGGACTGAGGATAATAGATCATATGATAGTTTATAGACTTATGCAAATGTTTCCTTAATTCCTGAACAACAGTGAAAATAAACTGACTTCCTCTGTATGTTTCAGTCTTCTCTGATATACCAAGAGTAGAAATTATATTTATTGAGAAAACTTTTACCACTGCCTCAATATTGGCTTTCAGATAGGGGGAAATTCAGGCCATTCTGATGTACATACCATAACCAAACAAAAATCCCTGATCTTCTTCAGGCATTGAGTCTATGAAATCCAACTGCCATCAGGTTCCTGGAACAGTTGGTTAGAGAAAACATCCAGTGCCTACTTTGGAAATGGTCTAAAGATTTTTGCTGACAAATAGTATGTCTCTTTAATGTGTCTTGAACAAGTTCACCTTTTGGTAGGTGTAGTGAGAGTCTGATATATGCAAAATCGCTTTTACTTAGTTGATTTTGTTGATTGCATTACAATATTAACCTGCCAACTGAATCCCATGAAGTTGGAATGATACTGTTAGGTAATTACCATAATACAGTTGAATTTCACTGAACCCCTTTTGTAATCCATTTGTCCATTTCCTTTTGGAAAGTATAGTTTTGAAAGTGAATAAAAGTTTCTTGTATTAGAAGTAGGGCTTCTAAGTTGAGAGGTTTTTTTATTAAATTTATTGGTACAATTTAGATACACATAATAATCACGTTCATCATAGGGAATATGTACCTTGATTCATCTTTTTTTCCAATTTCCCTACACTCCCTTCAACCCCTCTTCCCCTCTTCTTTTTCAAAGCTTCATTTCCATTTTATCCTTCTTTTCTCATTTATTTTTCTTTTCCATTCCTTCTCTTCCCCCTCTCCCACTCCCTAGTACCCCTTTCCTTTTGAACAATTTCTTCCAATTTCATAATATTTTTTATACAGTTTGGTTCTTATTTACACTTTGTTTCTCACATCAGAGAGACAGTGTGATATTTACAAGTGTGTGCCCAATTTATTTCACTTAAGAGTATTGTCTCAGGGTCCATTTATGTAGGCCAAGCTGGCCTCAAACTCATGGTGATTCTCCTGCCTCAGCCTCCCGAACGCTGAAATTACAGGTGTGCATTACCATACCCGGCCAAACCACATCTTTTTTCTCCACTCTTTGGTTGATGAGTACTTGGGTTGTTTCCAAGATTTAGCTATTATAAACTGTGCTGCTGTATACATGAATGTGCATATCACTGTGGTTTGATGCTTTTAATTCTTTTGGGAAGACACGAAGAAGTGGAATAGCTGTGTCAAGTGGGACCTCTAGTCTCAGTTTTTTGAGGAAATCTAACACTGATTTCCACAGTGGTTGTACCAGTCTACACTCCCAACAATAGTGGAGAAGTCTTTTCCCCCACATCCCCACCAGCATTTGTTATTGGTTGATGTCTTGATAATAGCCATTCTTTCTAGAGTGAGTGGGAATGTTACCAGTGCTTTAATTTGTATTTCTTGAATGACCAGTAATGTTGAATATTTTTTCATATATGTATTTGCCATTTGTACTTCTTCATCTGAAAAGTATGTACTCATCTCAGATGCCCATTTTTGGATTACATGTTTAAATTTGAGAGGTCTGATTTTTTTAATTCTTTTTATGTTCTAGATATTAGTCCTTTGTCTGAGAAAAAGCTGGCTAAAATTGTTTCCCAGTCTGTGTGTTGTCTTTTTCACATTGTTGGTGATTTATTTTGCTATGCAAAAGTTTTTTAATGAGATGAGATCACAGTTGTTGATTCTTTGTAGAATTTCCTATGCGATTGGGGTTTTGTTCATGAAGTCTTTGTCTATGCCTATGTCTTCAAGGGTTCTACATATTCTCTATTCCAGCAGATTTAGTTTTTCTGTTTTAATATTTAGACCTTTGATCCATTTTTATTTTAGTTTAGTGCATGATGATGGACACTGGTCTAGTTTTAGTCTTCAGCATGTGGAAAGCCACTTTTTCCAGCACCAGATACTGAAGAAGGTATCTTTCTTCCAGGGAACATTTGGCACCTCTGTCAAAGATCAAGTGGCTGAATGCGGGTGAAGATATTTTTGCATCTTCTAATCTGTTACATTGGTTCTCACATCTGTTTTTTTGTCAGTACTGTGCTGAGGTTTTTGTTCTTTTTTTCCCCCCACAGTGGCTCTGTAGTATAATTTCAAATCAGGGATTGTGATGCTTCCTGCTTCGCCTTTACTGCCCACAATTGTTTTTGCTATTCTAGGTCTCTTCTGCTTCAAAATGAATTTTAGGAATGTTTTCTGTAGTTCTGTGAGGTGTGCTAATGGTATTTTGATTAGGATTACATTAAATCTGTAAAACTTTTGGAAGTATGGCCATTTCACTATGTTGGTTCTTCCTACCCAAGAGCAAGGGATACCCTTCCATTTTCTGATATCCTTTTGATCTCCTTTTTCAGAATACTGTAGTTTTCAATGTAGAGATGTTTTGCTTCCTTTGTTAGGTCGATTCCTAAGTATTTCGTTTTTATCAATGCTATGGTGAAAGGTGTTATTTCCCTAAATTCTCTCCAAGAGAGTTTTTTATTTATGTACAGGAATGCACTTGATTTTGGTGTTGACTTTGTATTCAGCTATGCTGTTGAATCTAGTTATTAAATCTAGAAGTCTTCCAGTGGAGTTTTTGCGGTCTTCTATGTAGAAGATAATTCTGCCAATAATGTCCTCCACAAATAATGATACTTTAATTTCTTCATTTCCTATGTTTATTCCTTTTATTTCTTTCTCTTGTCCAATTGGTCTGGCTAATGTTTCCAGAACTATATTGAATAGAAGTGGTGGTAGTGGACATCCTTGTCTTGTTCCTGATTTTAGAGTGAAAGTTTTCAAATTTTGACCATTTAGTATGATGTTGGCTATAGTTTTGTCATAGATAGCTTTTATCAGATTGAGATAAAGACAATCTATTCTGATTTTCTTTGGGGTGTTTATCATGAATGGGTTTTGGGCTTTGTTAAACACTTTTTCTGCATCTATTGAGATGATCCTAGAGTATTTGTCCTTAGCTCTGTTGATATGGTGTGTTACATTTATTGATTTACATATATTAAAGAATCTCTGCATTCCTGGGTCATGGTATATAATCTTTTTGAAGATTTGCTACATTTTGTTTGCCAGTATCTTAATGAGGATTTTTGCCTCTATGTTCATTAGGAAGATTGGCCTGCAGTTCTCTTTTTTTGGTTAGGTCCTTCTCTGGTTTTGGTATCAGAGTAATACTTGCTTCCAGGAATGACTTTGGAAATATTGCTTCCCTTTCAATTTCATTAAAGAGTTTGAGGAGTAATAGCATTAGATCTTCTCTAAATTTCTTGTACAATTCAGCAGTGAATCCATCAGGACCTGGGATTTTCTTTGTTGGTAGGTTTTTAATTACATTTTCAATGTCATTGACTGATACTGGTTTATTTAGAATTTTTATATCTTCTTGATTCAGCTTTGCTGGTTCATGTGTATCTTGGAACCTATCCATTTTTTTTCTGTTTTCCATCTTCTTAGATTAATGATTCTCAAAGTAGGTATTAATGATCTTCTGGATTTCTGAAGTATCTGATACTATTTCACCCATTTCATTCCTAATTACATGAATTTGAATCTTTTCTTTCCTTTTTTTGATAAGGTTGCCTAAGGGTTTGTGTGATTTATTTAATCTTTCCAAGAATGAGCTCTTTGATTCATTGCTTATCTGTATTGTTTTGTTAGTCTCAATTGCATTAATTTCTATTGTGATCCTTATAATTACTTCCCTCATATGAGCTTTTGGCTTGAGTTGTTTTTCTTTTTCTAGAAGTTTGAGGTTCAACATTAGTTTGTTTGAGCTCATTCTGTTTACCTGGTGTGAGAATTCACCACTATAAATTTTACTCTTAACACTGCTTTTATTGTGTCCCATGAGCTCCAGTATATTATATCAGCAATATCACTTAATTGTAGATACTGTTTAATTTTTTCTTTAATTTCATCTGTGACCCATTGGTTGTTCATTAGGGTGTTATTTAATTTCCACGTGTTTATGGAATTTTTGTGGTTTCATTAATCATTGATTTCTAACTTCACTGCACTGTGGTCAGATAATATGCACGGGATAGTTTCAGTTCCTTTGCAAAAATTTAAGCATGTTCTGTGGGCTACTATGTGACCTATTTTTGAGAATTTCCCATACACAACTGAGAAGAATGTGTATTCTGTTGTGGAATAGAACACTCTGTAGACATTGTCTTAGTTACTTTTCGCTCGTTGCTGAGACAAAATACCTGATGCCCAAAATTAGGGAAGGAAAGGTTTATTTCTTACAGTTTCTCGGGAGTTTCAGTCCACACTTAATTGGCTCCAAGTCAGCATGACGTGGCGGAGCTGCCGTTCATGGCAGCCACAAGCCGCAAGCGTGCTGACGAGAGAGCAAGAGCGCGCGTGTGTGAGAGAGAGGGTGGAAGTGCAGAAGCACAAGAGGAAGACCTGCCTCATTTACACTGTATGTTGGCTCCACCCCTGGGCAGGTACAGCACTCACACTGCTAATCTCCACACTAGACTCAGCCTCATCAAAGTATATGAGGACTTGGGGGTATATAGCATACCCAATGCATTCCACCCCTGAACCCCCAAGGACTCATATACATTCTTAATACAAAAGACATTTAGTCCATCTCTAAGAGTTGCCAAAGTCCTAACAGTTTCAGCATTGTTGAAAAGTCCAAGTCCCAAATCTCCTTCGAGATCTGTGGCAAACTCTTATCTGTAACCCCCTGTACAAACGAAAAGGAGATTAAGCACTTCCAACATATAAAGGCACAAGATAAACATTACCATTCCAAAAGTTACAAACAGCGGAATACAAAGCATTGGAACCATAGCAAGTCCAAAATCCAGCAGGGCAAACATTGTATCCTGGAGTTCCCTGCTCAGCATCTGAAGCAATCTGGTTGCAAGCTCCAAAAGACTTGAGTGATTCCACCCCCATGGCACTTTCAGGGGTCTGAACTTTCACAACTTTCCTTGGACGATCCATGTACCTTGGCTTCACCCTTACATCTTTATACATTGCTCTCTACAGGCGAGGCGGAAGTTGCCTCAGCCTTTTCTTGTACTTAAAATCAGCGCCATGTGGATGCCGCCAAGGTCCACTGCCAGCTGGAGCAGTAGCCAGGCTTTCCTCTCTCTTGGCTGTAGGGGTCGACTGCCTGGATCGCTGAGCTCTCTGAACCTGATTGTGAGGAACAGCTTCTCTATGCCACTGCCATTCTGGAATCTGGCGTGGCCACCTCCATTTTGGGACTTGGTGCAGCCACGAACCTTTTGAAACCTTCTGTGGCCTTTGTCGCCACTCTGGGACAAGGCACTCTGTGACTTTTTGTCGCCACTCTGGAACATGGCACTCTGTGGCTTTTTCCTCCAAGCAAACTCTTTCACCTTTGTAGGCTTCAGGCTGCAAAGTGTGGAGGTTCGCTGTTTCCCAGGATGCCCCCAGACCATCTTTTTTATTCCTTTGTTCCTTCTCAGCAATCAAGGTCTCAGCTCCATCTTTACAGTCCACAGCTTCCTGGCCAAACTCACAAGGTTTTAAATCACCATGCTGGTCTCCTTGCTCTTTATTTGCAACATAAATCTGGCTAAGAGCCCCCAACAAAAGCCAGGCCACCATTTCAATGTTTGGCTGCCTCATAATTTCTCTCTGTAGAGTAATTAGTCCTTTGCCCTTACTTTCAGTCTCAGGCAAAGCCTCTGGGCACGGGCAGAATGCAGACAAACTTTCTGCCAAGCTGTAACACACATTGTGTGGAGTCCAACAACCAATGCCGTCCTTCTTTCCAGCAGAAACCTCCTGAGCCTGGTCCTTACCGGCAGGCTTCCTATCAGCCTTCTGGTCTCCTGGGCTCTGACCAGAATCTCCCATACAGAACAATCTAAGCCGTTCCAGCTGTATGGCTGTAGGCGACATCTCCGAACCTTTCCAAATTCTTCCCACAAGCCATTTCCAAAGACTCTCACACCACATGGTCAGGAATAGTCACAGCAACGACCCCACTCCTCTGGTACCAAATTCTGCCTTAGTTACTGTTCGCTTGTTGCCAAGACAAAATACCTGATGCCCAAAATTAGGGAAGGAAAGGTTTATTTCTTACAGTTTCTCGGGAATTTTAGTCCTACTTAGTTGGCTGCAAGTCAGCATGGCATGGCGGGGCTGCCGTTCATGGTGGCTGCAAGCTGCAAGCACGCTGGAGAGCAAGAGCACGCGTGCGCGCGAGAGAGGGTGGAAGCGCAGAAGTGCAAGAGGAAGACCTGCCTCATTTACACTGTATGTCAGCTCCACCCCTGGGCATGTGCAGCACTCACACTGCCAATCCCCGCACTAGACTCATCCCCATCAAAAGTATATGAGGTCTTGAGGGTATATAGCATACCCAATACAGACATCTACTAAGTTTATTTTTTCATGAGTTTGTTTCAGTTCTAATACTGCTTTTTTGATATTTTGGCTAGTTTATCTATTTGTCACAGTGGGGTGTTAAGGTCCTCATTACAATTGTTAGTACTTATTTGATTTTTCATGTCCATTAATATTTGTTTTATATAGCTGAGTACTCTAGTATTTGGTGCATATATATTTATGATTATTACCTATTCTTCTTCGAGTTTTCCCTTAACAAGAATATAGTGACCTTCTTTGTCTCTTTTGATCAGTCTTGACTTGATGTGCACTGTCTACAAATAGAATAGCTACCCTTGCTTTTTTTCAGGTTCCTGTTGCATGGAGTATTGTTTTCCATCCTTTCACTTTCAGTCTATGAATTTCTTTTTAAGTGAAAGATTTCTTTTTAAATTTTATTTTAAAGAAAATTAAAACCAAACAAAATAAATCAGAATAAAGCCAATCAAAATGAAACAGTGAAAGTGATACAGAACTTCAAAACAAGGTAATGAGAAATCAACAATAGCTACCATAATGCCTCTTGTTATCTTCAAAATAGCTGCCCATACCATCAGACATAATAAAATTAAACAAAACAGAAGAGAATAAAACCAATCAAAGCAAAACAATGAAAGTGATACAGGACTTCAAAACGAGATAATAGGAAATCAACAATGGATACCATAATCTTGTAATCTTCGAAATAGCTGCCCATGCCATCAGGTATAATAAAATCAAACAAAGCAAGCTGAATAAAACAAAACAAAACAAAACAATGAAAATGATGCAGGACTTTAAAACAAGATAATAGGGAATTAACAATGGCTACCACCTTCAGAAGGAAACCCCCCACAGATGCCACACTGTACCTTATTATCCTCCAAATAGATGCCACCGGCCTTAGACCTGCAAAGTCACCCAAACAACACAGGCATTAAATTGTTTGTTTTTTTACTTCAATGCCTATCATCTCAGCCTGTGCCTCTCTGAATCAGACGGTTGCCTATGAGGGTGGGGAGTAAGGAAGGCTCAGCACTTCTTGTCTCCCAGCCTGCATACTGGCCAGCCCACAGGAAGGGGTTGACCCAGCCCACAACGGCTGCTGGCTCACAACAAGGGGTGGCCTGGCCCACTACTACTACTGGCTCACAGGAAGGGGTTGGCTTTTTCTTGGTTGTCTTCCTGGGACGCATGGCCACTGCTGGCTCACAGGAAGGGAAATGTGTTTCTTGTATGCAAAATATTGTTGCGTCTTATTTCTTGATCTATTCTATCAGTCTGTTTTTTTTGATTGGTGAAGTGAGACCATTTACAATGTTGGTTATAATTGATGTGTATTTCTTTATCCTTGTCATATTATTTTCTGCTATTGCTTCATTGTGTTTCCCTTCTGTTTAATTTCTTGCCCTTCCTGGTGACTTCTTTCTATTGTTGTTCTTGAATTAGGCACATTGTTTTCTCTTTCTAAAATATCTTTCAGAACACTCTGTAGAGCTGGTTTGGTGGTCATGAGTTTCTTTAGTTGTTCTTTGTCATAGAAGTATTTTATTTCACCATTAATTGTGAAAGATAGTTTTGCAAGATACATCAATGTAGAGATGGGGAGTTATTTTCTTTCGGGATTTGGAAGACTTCACTCCAAGCTCCCCTTGACTTAAGGGTTTGTGTTGAGAAGTCTGCTGTGATTCTGATGGATGATTTGTTTCTTTATAGATGATTTGTTTCTTTTCTCTAAGAGCTTTTTTTTTAAAATTTTCTCTAAGAGCTTTTAATATTCTGTTCTTTTGCTGAATTTCTGGAACCTTGATTATTATATGCCTTGGTGTAGATTTATTTTGGTCATGGCTGATTGAAGTTCTATATGTTTCACTTATTTTTATGTCAAATTCTTTTCCCATGCCAGGGAAGTTTTCTACCATTATTTCTGTGAGCAGAATTTTTATGTCATTTGTGCTGACTCCTGCTTTGTCATTGAGTCTGATCAACCTTATGTTGTTCTTCTTTGTATCATCTTGCAGCAGTTGGATTGTTCTTTCATGGTCTCTTGCTATTTTTAAGAGATCTTTCTTTTCATGATTACTAACCTTGATCCTATCTTCTAGGTCTGATATTATGTCTTCACTTTCCTTCATTCTATTTTATGAACTTTCAGTGAAATTTTTAATTTCTTGGATATCTGTTTGAATGTTTCATGGATTTCATTTCTTTCCTCTGTTGGGCATTCATGGTTTCCATCATTTTCCTATGCTCCTCCATTTTTTCATCTATGTCTGCTCTAGTTTTGCTGAGCAAGTCCTTCATTATGGTTGTCATCCCTTTTTTTTTAATCTGGGAGATTATTCCTGATCTGATTTCCTCTGTAGTCTCATACATCTAGTTTTTTTTTTTGTTTGTTTTGTTTTGTTTTTACTTCTGCTGCTATCATTTCAGAAAATTCAGGTGAGTTGCTCCAGATTTTGTCTTATCTTGTCATCCCCTGGATTTTTCCTGGATGGGCTTGACTTCTGCTGTTGAATTTTGCTTTTGCATCTTGTCATTTTCTATTTTTTAAAATATTAATTCATTTTCTGTGTTTTTGCCTGTATTTTTCTTATGTTAGGTAACTTTAGCCCTGGTATCAAGGCTTCCCTAGGAAATGTCTATTCCTCCAAGATGTCTTCTAGGTGCAGCTGGCTATTAGACTTTGTGTCTATCCCAGGATTCTACCTTCCCACTTTGTTAGGGATGAGAAGTTATTTGGCTCAGCATCCAGTCCTTTGATACTGGACTATAGGGGATGGTTATGACCCCAGACAGTCACAGTGTTGTCATACAAGGGTAAGCAACTGATTACAACGTGTATGGCATCCTGGCTAATTTAGTACAGTTAACCATAACGATATCATCAAGCATAGCCTAAAAACTGACAAACTGTGGTAACTACTAATTTGGTTTTTCTAGCCATAGATCAAGATCTGTAGTTATATTACAACATCCAACATAAACCAGAACTTGTGTGCAGTGAGTTTCCCTTTGGTAGAGTGATTTTCTCCTGTGGGGAAGGGGAATTTTAGAGGGATAAGGGACAAAACAGAGTAATAACTCAAGAGAAATATAACAGAAGGAAGCTTGAGGACAACCTTTGAGAATCTGGACAAGCGTACAGGAGAGAAAAAATGAAAGAGAAAGCAAAAGACTATCAAGGCAACCCGGAAACACTAAAGACAGTTCATTCACATGAAAATATCAAAAAAATCAAGAAACATTAAAGACAGTTCATTCACATGAAAATATCAAAAAAAAAATCAAGAAACATAGTTGTAGAAAGAGAGAAACAGGACAGATAACACAAACAGTAAAGGTCAAAACCTAAACAATACCCCCCAAGAAAGAAAAGAAAAACAATAGGTAAAGGAAACTGAAACACTCTAATAAACAAAGAGAAAAAAAGAGAATAAAAAAGAAAACAATTCCTCCAGTGCCCCCAGTTCTGTGTCAGTGTCCCAGTCAGAGCTGGAATCTGCAGTGGTTAACCCCACCAGTTCTGCAGTAGGATTGCTGCTGGGCGTGGGAATGACCTTGGCCACACCAGTGACTATTCTCAGGCCAGTGCCGCTTGCCTGCTTGTGCCGCTGGTCAGAGGGAAGAGCGGTGGTACCCTTGTTCCACCACTAGGCAAAGCCACTGCCTCCTTGTGCCTCTGGTCACAGAGCAGGGGGAGGCTTCCAGTCTTTTGTAACTAGAACTAAGACTGGCTTTGGCAACCACTGGAGCGAAGTCTGGGTGGTTTCAGCTCCTACTTCTCAGCAGAATTCCCTCCAGTCTGCTGTCCAGCTACTGGCAGTCTACTGTGATTGTATGGCCCTTTCCTCATTCCACTCCGCAATGTTGGCTGTAAAGTGGCCCTGCTGCTATTCTGCTGCTGGATTTCGAGCCCCAAGCCCTTCGAAATAAAATGGCGGCCCTGCCCACCTACTGTTGCTCCTCCATGGGACTGTATGCGGGGTCTCCACTCTGCCTCACTCACCAACTGCTGACTCTGGGGGAGCCACTCAGGAAACAGTGTCTTGTGTTCTCACTGCTGCCTTTGACTGAAGAAGAGTCTCCCAGTCTAGATCAGGTCTTCGTTTGGCAGTGAGCAACAAAGTAGTTTTCACTGCCTTCCCACTGGGTCAGCTACACAGACGTTCTTGCCGTACCGCATAGTCTCTGGTCTGCAGCAGTGAGCTATTTCTTCTATAGCAATGAATCCTATTTTCTTCTTCTCCTTTGTCAGTGCCCTTGTAGTTCCCATGTGCCCTCCACTTACATTGGTTCCTCTCCAACCTGGTGTTTTCCAGACTCTCAGCACTTTGTCCTGGAATAACTGAGTCACTGGCACTGACTACTCCACCATTTTTCTCCCTCAAGTTCACTGTATTTTAACAGTAGCTTTTAGAACTCTATCATCAAAATCTATGTGGACCCCAAAGTGGATTACTCATATCCGAATAGGCTCTTGGGAAGCATTTAGCAATTCAGATATCAATTTTTCATGAGATATTTTAGTTCTCATTAAAGTCGAGAATCTTCATTTGTTCATGTTTTCCCCATTATATGACAGACACCAAAATACATGTTTACTATCAATATATAAATTCACTTGAAGTCCTGAACCAAGAATTATAACTGTAGTAGCTGAGCTTAACTTGGCAATTTGTGCTGATTTAATTCTAGATAAAATATAAACTCAAGATTTCCTGAGCAGTTACCATAGCATGGGCAGCTTAAAGATGGCTCTTTTCACCCCAGGTACATGACTCATTAGTAAACATTATTGAGTATGGATTTTTTTTTTTTTTTTTTTTTTTTTTTTTGCGGCACCGGGGATTGAACTCACAGCCTTGCGCCTGCCAGGGCAGGCGCTTAAGCCACTGAGCCAAACTCCCGGCCCTGGTTTTTTGAGGCAGGGTCGCACTATGTAGCTCGGGTCAGCCTTGCGCCGTGTTGTAGCCCAAGCCGGCCTCGAACTCACAACGCTCCGCCTACCTCA